>JAJJHQ010003092.1:98405-162954 GCA_021223825.1 Drosophila ironensis
CCGATGGTTTTGGTTTACAAAATTACAGCCGAACAAAGGAGATTTTGTTTTGGCCAACTTCACATACAGGTATTCAGGTGTTCAGGTATTTCTCGAATTTCTAAAACAATCAGTCTTTAATTTAAAGCGGGCAAAAACACCATCTAAATGTGTAGTTATTTGTGTTGAAAAACGAGCCGGCAATCTCTCGCATACACGCTTGTCCTGGCATCCAATTCCATTCGGAATGTCCTTTGGCCATGCAAGGCTTCCCGCTGCCCCAGCCCCAGATCCTGTCGGGCAGAAAAGCCAAGGAAAGGCCGGGAAAAACCAAAATGAAAAACGTCAAGTACGCGACATGAAAACTAAAACAAAGGCCGACCAACCGACCAACCGACCAACAACCAACAACAGAATGAAGTATAAATAACGAGAGAGAAAATTAAAATAAAATATAAAGAACAAGAAGAAAACAATCAAAATTCATTTTTAATTTTTATGCCATAAAAATGCAAACGAAGACCAAGTCCGAGGAGTGGAAATGTGGGTGGGAAATGGTCACGAAACAGGTGAATAATAGTAGTGGGAACGGGGGACGGGGGACGGTTCGGCGAGGGGGTGGATGG
The DNA here is from genome assembly GCA_021223825.1 of Drosophila ironensis. Taxonomy (NCBI): domain Eukaryota; kingdom Metazoa; phylum Arthropoda; class Insecta; order Diptera; family Drosophilidae; genus Drosophila; species Drosophila ironensis. The sequence continues at coordinate 99,011 of JAJJHQ010003092.1, forward strand.
GCGACATGTTGCGCAACAAGGCAAAAAGTCCTGTGCAACGGTTGCGACATGTTTCATGCCAGTTATATACATATTGTGTGTCCCCTCCTTTCTCTCTTGTTTTATACAATTTTCGTTGCTGTTTTTGTTTCGTGAAAAACTTTCTTTCGGAGGGGAGGGGGGGGAGGGGCCTGGAAACGGAGCCAGCAGCAACGAACAACAATTAAATTCCCATTGCGAGTAATTGCGGGGCTGAAAGTCCTTTGTAGCTGCCCTCTTGAAGGTCCTTAAACTGCCATAAATACTAATCAAACTCAAATGCACACACACCCACTCGGCCGCATTCGACGGGGGGATTCGCATTTGTACTCGAATCGGCTAAGGACATCATCGCAGGCCGGCGAGGAGGCATCATCGTGTAGTGCAACACTTGGTCCTGTCATTGACAGCCATCGACAGCTCGCATCCCGTCCCCCGTCCTCCCGCCCCAACTGCCACAACTTCAGCTCCGTCCAGGCGACAAGGCTGTTGTTTTACACTTTACCCATTCTCTGTATTGAAGAATATGGATCATATTTGTTGTCTTCTAAATTAAGAGTCTCCATTCTATAGATTACGTTCGAAGAAATCCGAAAACCATTGAACAAATGTGTCAAATTTCGTATGGTAATTAATTTACAAGATATCCCGCCTTTCTCGATAAATAACATTACACAAATGTTTATTCAAACATTGGCAATAATCATTATAATCAACAAGTCATATTTAACTTGTTTTTGAGTCACTTTCAATTGCTGTCAAGTTATAAAACTCTCAGAAATACGGAAACCTAATCTCAAAACATTTGTATATGTCCGAATAGTAATTGATTACATCTTACGAATACAGAATACCTGTTTAATCAGTTTTTCTTGATAAGTACCTATTTTGATTCAAATTGTTTATTTAAGCACTGGCATTTGTTTATTCACAATTTATTGTTTTCCACGGTTTCTTTGTATTGCTTATATTTATAATTCACAATATAAATATATTTTAAACTTGTATTTGCTTTTATCGCTTTCTTTGTACATGGTTTCTCTAGGGTTTGGAAAATTCCATATCATCATGACCAATGCGTTTGGACTAAGAATCACGGTTGGATGGCAAACTTTTGGGCACAATTAGGTATTCCCCAACTGATTTCCCTTCGTAAACCCAATATTTGAACAAATCTTCCTGGATTTTTGTCGCCTGGCTGGCATTTAGACTAATAATCACGGTTGGTTGACATGACAAATTATAAGAATTCAAATCAATTTTTGGGCACAATTAGGTGTTTCCCTAACTGATTTCCCTTCGTAAACCCAATATTTGAACAAATCTTCCTGGATTTTTGTCGCCTGGCTGGCATTTTTGAAATGCCATGCCACTCGCATGGCGCTCCGCTCTCGAGGCTCTCGTGCGGCTGAAGTGTCAAGTGAAGGACCCGTCGGCACGTTGTCGTTTCTTCGATTGCCGAACAAATGCTGCCACATGCAGCAAGCAGGAACAATTCACCCCCATTCCGGGCCCCAGTCCCAGTCCCATTCCCAGTCCCAGTCCCAGCCTCAGTCTCCCGGAATTCCACGTCGATTCCTCCCTCGGACCCGCAAAACCCCAATCGACCCGCATTGGCTGTTTGATTTATGCGGCCCCGCCGATTGCTGTAGTTACACTTATTTGTTTGCCACAGCCCCATTGTTGTTGCTACGGTGTTTATCGTGTTTATGGCGGCAACATATGGCCGCGGATGCGGATAGGAAAACTCACAGAGGTATTTGTTAATCTATTTGATTTGCTCGCTTTTCCTTGCCGCTCCCGATTTCCTTTTGGCGAGTGTGCTAAGTGAGATTTATGCCCCCTTATTTTTATGTCTATATATTTTTTGTTATTTTTGTTGCCCCCGGGGGCGGCAATCTTAGCCTACACGGCCCTTCGCAACCCGTCAGCCGCACATTGTGCTTTATTTTGATTTGTTGTTAACCGGGTGTTAGCCCGGCGAATATCATACATTGGCCATAAACTGCCTCCCCCTCGGCGGGGATGTGCAACACAGCAGCGGAATTTTTATTAAGTTGTTTTATGCCTTGTGTCGTTTTGTTGTGTCGTTGGCTGTTACTTCTTTCTGCTTAAACAATTACGACAAATTGCGCTTTTATGGACTGCCGAGCAGATCTTTCGGATATCTCGGGGGGGGATGGTTGGGGGATGGTCGGGATGGCGACACGCACACGTCATGTGCAAAGCCCACTGCGCTAATATATCCGATCCGATCTGAGATCGTCCGCAGCTCCGTCGCTCTGGGTGCAGTCGCGCCGCAGCCCCGGCTCAAATAGAGCTTAATTGCCTCACAATGCCAAAAGCAGTTGGCCTCAGACTTGCAACTTGCAGCTTGCAGCTTGCAGCTTGCAACTGCCACGACTGCCACGGCTGGCATGACTGCCATGACTGCCATGAAGTGGCGTTAATTAGGTGAAAGCATCCGCCTGCAGATCGGGTCACTCCGCTCCAAAAAGAGCCGGAGAACGACAAAAAACCAGCAGCAGCAGCAGCAGCAGCCGCAGCAGCACGGCCAGAAGAAGAAAAGGAAAATATGGGAAGCGGCTAGAGAGCTAACGATGATCCATCCGCCATTAGTCAAAGATATGGCCAAATGCAGAGGCCACAAAAAGCACTTGGCCAAGTTGGAGGCGGAAAATGATGGTGGGAAAAGCACAGAGTAAGAGTTAAGCTCCAAGCTCTAACGGTGGCAATATAACAAATCAAACTGGTGATGTTTATTTGGCCATTGCACCCGAAAGATAATTTTCAAATCGCTTTTTCATTTGTTCTTTTGATCACAATGATCAAGAATGGTTACAATAACCAATTTGAGAAATATTAATAACAGGTTTGGAGAAATCACATGAGATCCTTTTGGTTGTTTGGAAACTGTTACCGAAATAGATATAACCATATTAATAGATCCTATCAATAGATCGTAGATCACACATCACATGGGCCTTTAAAATGCAATTAAACTTTAAATAAGCTATCCCAAAATGCAACCATCACTGAAAGATTTTAATAGAGATTTTAGGAATCTAAGGCTTGGGAATATTAGATCGTCAATCCCCAACAATTTGCACCTTAAAATGTCCCGCTGGGGCTGCCCGGGGCCACACCTGCTGCCACCTTTGACAGCTCCCATCCCATTCCATTCCAATCCATCCCGATTCCGATGCCGATCCCAATACCTATCCCGATCCCGGTCCAGCGGCGTCCCCATCTGACAGTTTCAATTAGAGGCTTGACACTCCGTTCGGGGGCCCAGGATCCGCAAAGAGATCCGATCCCCTTTCGATGCGATCCGAACCAAGGCGAAGCGAAGAGATGCAACGCGATGCGATGCGACGCGACCGAGATGACGATGCCCCTGCCCGTGCCCCTGCCCCAACTGGCTCTCAAGTGGCTGGCAATTACGTTCAATTAAGTTGGCCATGTTGGTAACGGATGCAGTTGGCCGGGCTGTGCAGTTTGTGCACTTTGCAGCTTTGCAGCTCTGCAGTTGGCCAAATGCGTGGCGGTCGTAATTAAACGATGGATGTTGCTCTCGGCCCGTTCGACTGAGTTAACTGCCGGCATGCCACCTAATCATAAATGATACCAAAAGGAAATGCTCCTCAACTGCACTGCGATCAGCACCTGCGGCTCCCCGCCAACTCCTCGGCCGATCATGGACTCTGGTCACTAATTACATTGATTCTTAGACGATTGCCAGGGGGCTGAGAGTGTGAGCGCGTGCACAGCCAGAAAACCGGGTGGGTTTCCTTAGGATTTAACATTTTCATCGCTATTTAAGAGGTTACTTGTGGCAAATATTTGGAGTTCCTATAGATACATGTTTGAGCCATATAAGCCAAGATACCCGGGGAATTAAATCTCTAAGTCTCATAGAACGAGTGCAAGTTCAAGGGACATAGATAACTATATATTTTGGGGTCAAAACAAGGCCCACGGTACGTATACGTGATAAGCATAACCTGGTAAATGAGTGGAAAACTTTTATACTTTTTTGCCATTATGAGTTTTGGGGAAGTTATGGTATTTTCTTGAATGCCTTGTATAGTTTTGCTTCTTGTGGAGGAACTTTAAAGACTTGTCAATTGTTTCTATGGGAATCTTCAAAAATAGATACGTTTAGGAAGTTCTTTAAGGGAATTTGTACTCCCAAATGCTAGCTTTTCAAGATCCCCGGGCCTGCCTTACGTCGGGTAAGCCTCTTTGGTTTTTTGCAAGTGCACTGGAGTAGCAGTATGCGACCATTCACATGCCTCAGTTGCATTCAGAGCTGAAGAGTCGCGCTGCATTCGCATTCGCAGTCGCAGTTGCAGTCGTTCGGCCATCGTCAACGTCAACTTAATTAATTGTGCGTCCGGCCGGACTCCCGTTGCCCCCTCCCGTCTCCCACCCGTCCCCGTCGCAACTCGACGGTTTCCTTAGCATCTGCTTGCCATTCAAAGTTGGTGACCAGAGCCACAACTCGTTTCCCCGGCGAGGTGGATGCAATCCGACTCGACTCGACTGGATTCGATTCGATCCGATGCGATGCGATGCGATGCAAGGCGATGCCATTCCATGCGCGATCCGAGCGCTGCCGCAATTTCTATTTGAGCGCAAATTGCTAATTTTGTGGAAAACACATTAATTAGCGCAAAATCAGCGATCCAAGTTCAGCTCGAGTTATTTGTTATTTGTTTTATTTGCAGTTGCAAGAATGCTGCCGCTGCCGCTGCCTCAATGAAGAGCATAGTGCTTACGCGGGGAGTCACGATAAGACTTGGATCGCTTGCGGCGCTGCACGTTAATTAATCAAGCAAGCAAGAAAAAAAAAAATAAAAATAAAAACCGAGTCAATCAATCCAACCGCTGGATATTTAATAAGCTTGCCGCTGCGCTCGGTAAACTGTGTCAATTGTTGTTTGATCAACAGTCGTTGCCCGTAATAATTGATGATTTAATTCGCTTGTTTGGAGACGCGCAGATACAGAGTGCACACCCGGCGCACCCTACACATCCGACAAACCCGACACACCCGGTACGCAGGCCACCTGACCACGCAAACAGACACCTCCGGGTAGCCCACCGCCTCCTGAAAGGACATCCTCGAGTTGCAGAAATGTGCTTACTTTGTACGGCATTACGGTTAATTACATTTGTGTATCCAATCGAATCGATTCGAATCGAATCGAATCGCCACGCATCGCTCCGAAAATTACAGTCACATTAAATAATGGTTAACTGGCCCGCGGGAGGAGGGTCTCACCCGCCAGCATCGCCGTCTTCCTGCCGGGAATACAGACTCCCCGGTAGTCGGCAGTCGGCAGTCGGTAGCCGGTAACCGGAATCCTGGGCCTTCGCCACTCGGCGTTGTCATTAATAACAGAGCATCATCGTCCCGTGACCGCAGCAATGCTGCCCCAGCCACGGAGGAGAAGACATATTTACATAAGCGATTTTCTGCAGCGCCGCCTTCCCACAAACGCCACACGGTAGCCGGCACACAAACCAGGAAAACCAGCCCGGCGAACTCCAGATGCTCTGACAAAGCTCAAGTGCAAAATGCGGCACATCTCAGTATTGGAACAGTGAAATGTTTTGAATTTTTCGTATTAAAATTACAAGCTAAAATCCAAAACGTGAGTCTCTTTAACTCTTATAGCAAATATTAACCAAGAAATTACCATGACAGAACAAATTTCTCAACAAATATCCCAACAATACGCCGGTTTCTTTTTTCAAAATCTATTATTCCAATATAAATTTCCCCAAGTAATCATATTAAATGTAAATAATTACCTCTTTTTCCGGTTAAATTACTATAAACTTTGAAATCTTATGCACTTTTTAGGAATGGTATATACACATTTCTTTCGTAACGTTGAAACTGAATTGTGAGGCAGGCGACTACTTGGATTTTGTTCCTATCGACCCCCGATATCTGCGAGTGTGGCCCCGGCCCCATTTTTTGGGGCTCCTTCCACACAGCTGAGCACGAACCGTTTTATCAGCACGTTTACACCGTATTTACTTCATTTTAATAAAATTTCATGTGATTTTAAACGTTGACGATGTCTGTCGATGTCTGCGAATGAAAAGCGCAGCATCCAGAATGTATCCACATACGCGCGTGTGGGTTGAAAATGCACAATTGCTCATTCGAATGGAAATTATTTACACATTGGACACTGATTTACTTGATGGGGCAATGCAGGAACAACAACAGCAACCAGGCTGCCAATGTCAGCCACTTTTCTCTGCTTCTCTCGTTGTGAGACCGTGTTGGTGTTTTTCCCAGAGGCGTCTTTGACAAAGGGGGATAATTTATTAAGCCCAACTAAGTTCATTATTCAATGAATAAGGTTCTAGGAATTAAGCTAGACTCAGAACTCAGAAGGTTCTAGGAATTAAGCTAGACTCAGAACCAGGAAACTATTTAATTGATCATATCTTTAGATACGAAATTAGGGCTTTAATCATTCGACTTTTAAGTTCAAACCTGATTTCTTATGGGGGCCTTGATCTATACTGATATCCCAGTCTGAAATGTTGGAACAAACTTGATCCTAACTGATATCACAGCCAAAAATAGGGACTAACGGACAAACGGACAAGAGTAAGCCCGGAGGACACACCTAGAAGGACTCATCTGTTCTAGCTGATATGACTATGAAGTAGCATGAATGCATCCAAAATGACAAATGAATCAAATGAATCACTCATTGCGAACGTTTTTTTTCATCACAGTATATTTATTGTGCCATTTTCTTCCGGCCTATGGTGTATAAGGTGCAGTAAAGAATGAGTGCAGTATTTTTAAGAACACTACACTACTGTACAGATCTGTCATGCTACAAATGAGGTACATTTATACAGAAATCTAAGGTATACCCCTTGCATTCTTCGACAAAAAGCCACAGGATTAAAGACCCCCTGGAAAGTAGTCCTTCTACGTCCTTGAACTGCATTGCGAGAGCGGGTTTATGTCGGTTTATTAATATCCTTTCTGCTTGGTTATGTTTTATATGAAATTACTCAAGTGCAACCGACTGTGTTTACGCCAGGCTTTCTGTTATTGTTTTTTTGTATTTTTTATTTGGTTTTTATGCCACACTCCACTTGGCTCTTTCCCCGTTTTTATTTTCGGTTTTTATTCAAATTTCCGCAGTTTTTCGTAGTCGCTTTTTCTGGCCGTGCTTTATTGTTGCTTTTAATTATCATATGCACACGAGTGAGTGTGCTGTGTGTTTTATGTGCTTTCCGTGTGGCAGCGCTGTTGTTAATTTAATTTCGCAATTATTTGCAATGACGCTTAATCGAAATTTGAATATTATTTATTTGAGCATGAAAAATATGCCAACCGCCAGCCCAGAGAGCCCTGATCGCAGGGTACATATAAAAATATCGCCAGCGCAGTGCACATTGTCGGACGACTTTGTCTTTAATTGCATTGAATTGCGAATCAAGTCGATAGATTGCCAATAATTAGCGAATGAACAAAACTCCGATCGTTAAACAATCAACAAAACGGCACAACAAAATGACAATTAATTGAACATCAGTTTAGTTGTTTTGCTGTGTAAATTAACACTCAAATATCACGACATTTTGCGGTTTTATGGATACGAGTACCTAATGCTGCACACGAAAATTGTGAGAACGCTTCGCTTAGAACGAACGACGCTTTTTGCTTTCCCAGCGGATCGGATCATCAGCATCATCATCGTCAGCGATTTAATCTTTTGCCATCAAAAGCGGTTATCACAAAAGCGGCTCTCATAACATTTACCGGCATTCACTGGCAACTGGCAACTGGCAACGGGCAATTCAATTCAATGGCCACAAAAGCCAAGCGAAATAAATAAATAATTGGCAATAAAAATACAATTTGCACGATCATATAAGATTTTGTCATGTAATTGGCTAACTAGCCGGGCGAGCGAACGAGTAAACTGGCGGCGAATGAATGAATCAAATCAATGAATGCCAGCCACACGAACCCAGACGACACCCGGTGGCAGGTTGGCTGGGTGGCAGGGTGGCAGGGTGACAGGGTGACAGGGGCAGGGAGATAATAGAGAAACCCGAACCTGGAAGCACCCTGTGGCAGGCCAAATGGGCTATAAATTATATTTATTTAAAATGAAAAATTAACAAACGAAAATAAAGGGGGAAATGGTGAATTAACTCTGGCATCCTCTCTTCAGCGGACAGGAAGAGATGGGTGTGCATACGAGTTTATCAATTGCAGTGATTGTGTACCTCGTAAAACAGTAATAATAGTGTGCTAAATTGCAGGCATATAAACATAGTTAGTGCTTCCTCTCCAGAACGGACAGGGATATGCCACTTGCTCTCATTGGGTTAGGCTTTTTATGCAATTTAAACTGACATATGATGGACCAGCTGCGGTGTGCAAATCAGCATGATTTGCTGCTCCCTCTGCCATGCGGACACGCTGCTGTTGCTCCCTCTCTTGAACGGACACATGCACATTTTTGCGTATTTACTGGGGGGGGATCTCCAAAATTTATAGAGGGTAGCGGCTAAATGCTGTTTATGATTTTAATTAGTTGCTTTCCGTTGCTTTTGGTTAATTAAATTTGATTTTCGCTGCCTGCCAGCTTCCGCTATTTGCCCTCTCTGTCTGCCCAGCTATTGCCATCTCTATCTCTTGTATTCTCCGGCCTCTTGCCTCTCTTTCTATGGCATCCATCTTCGCGCTTAATTTGCTGCCTTTATGCTTTTGTTCTGATCTGAGCGAGCAGCGAGCAGCGAGCGGTAGCGGTCGCTTAATTGGCTGCCAATTTATTTTATTTGCGCAAAATTGCAGTCGAACAGCGCGCGCGAGCAAAAAATGCCAAATGCCAGCATCCACAGCAACAAAAGCAGCAGCAGCAACAGCAGCAACAGCAGCAGCAACTGTGGCAGCAACAGCTTTGCCAGCAGCAACATGTTGCGCTCCCACACGCAGTCTGTGGCAAATGGTAATGCACTGGGAAAAACAAAGGGTACCCCAACTTGGGAGTGGAAAAAGACCCTTCCTTTCGTTTTTTTGGTTCTACATATTTTGTTTCTGTAATTTCACACATTCCTTTTTCACCGTCAACTTCGGATGTCGATTCCCTTTTGTTCAAAACATTCTAAGCTTTTTGTTTTTGGGAGCACTGGGAGCCGAATGTGCTATGGTGTGCCCACCGCTGCAATACACAGCTTTGTTTAAGAGCTCAAAGGATTGGTATTCAAATCCAATTGTAAGGGATTGTGATTCGAAACTAGTACTTGTTTTATTTATACCCTAGCCCTTATCCTGATGCATTAAAGATTTAAATTTGAAGGTAACATTCTCCAGCCCCAGTAATTTCTCTCAGTGCCTGCGGAGACTGCTGTGCCGCAGTGCTGCCAATTAATACGCCGTTCTAATTTTTATGACATTATTAAGGAGGCATCGCATCGCATCGCATCGCATCGCATCGCCCGGCAGCGCGCACTTATCTTATGGCCTCATATAGGTTCGGATCGGCTTGGGATCGGTTTTCGGATCGCCGAGTGGCCATGATATGTCCAACTTGAAGCCGAGGACGTCGCCTGCGACTGCCAGTGCGACATCTTGGTTGCCTTTTATGTGCTGTTTATGGAACTTAATTGTTGCAAGTGGCTGGCTGGCCGCGTGCAACGGCACTCAGCATGTTGCTGGGCCGGCCGGGAAGTTCAAGGCTCTCCCGCTCGCCCATCCTGCAGCCAGCCCCTGCGGCCGTACAACCGGGCAACCCGGGCAACCCGGGCAACCGGCAACATGTTGCTCCCATTTATGTGTGAAGTGGTCATCTGCCCCTCGCCCCGCCACCCAGCTCCGTGGAATCCCTTGCCACCATCGCTCAGTCGCTCAGTCAGTCTGCATTCCTTGGCAGCTTCATTAACAATGTTTGTTGTTGCTGCCACTGCTGCCACTGCTGCCCTTTTTGCCACATGTCTTTTGTTGTGTTTTTGCTACTGTACCACACAGTAGCACCACCAGCCGACCGACCAAGCGGAGAACCACCGAACCACCGAACCACTGGAGGCTCGACCAAAGGGGACTTTCAGTTTTTTGTGTTTTGTTTGTTATTTTTTTGTTGCTCGTTTTTCCTCCTTTTTGCCGCTGCTGCTGCTGCTGCTGCTGCAACCACTTGTTGCTACTGTTGCTGCTGTTTTTACTAATAATTGGCTTCAATGAGTTCCATAATTGTTTTGCTTTTGGACTTTTAATGATGTCGTCGTCGTCGTCGTCGTCTCAGTCTCGGTCTCGGGCTGCAGTCTCCTGCCTTCTTGTTTCCAGAGGCTGTTGCTGCTGCAGTTGCCACTGAAATTGCTGGTAGTCATCATTTTTGCAGCCTTGTCATTGGGGGGGGGGTAGGGAGCCAAGGCGATGTGGGCCGCACTGCCCCCCGGCAACTGATTTTTTGCCCCGTTCTGTGGCACATATGCATACCCCCCTAATTGGCCGAAATCGAAGCAAAGCGATGATGGTGAAGCCTCGGATCGGCAGCATTTCAATATTCCTCAAAAAAAACTGAGGCATGTTTTCCCTTGGGTTTCCACCATTTCACCGAAAAATTCTTTGCAACATGTTGTTGTTTGTTGTTTAGCTGCTGCCGTTGGTGGTACGGGGCCTTTGTACAAGCAATTAAATGCCTGATGCCTGCTGCCTGCTGCTTGCTGCTTGCTGCCTCCTTTCGCATCGCCTGCCGCGTTTTGTGGCGTGTTAATTAACTCAATTACGACTGCTCGTCGACGTTCGTCCGGGGGGCGGGGCCGGGGCCATTGCTGGCTGCACTTTTTGATAATTATAATATTTATAGCGGCCTCGGCGGCGCACACAGCCAAGGAGATTTCCTTGCCCGATCCCGGTCCCGGGGCCTCGGCCTCGGCCTGGGTCTGGAAAAACTCCAATTAAAGCGGCGACTACAACAAGTGTGGCCATTTAATTTTATGACATTATCATGTGCTGTTATGTGCGCCAGAATCGAGTGTGTATATAGAGGCTTGCGTGCTGCATCGACGGCAAAGGGTTGCAGTTGCAGGGCCGTAATTAAAGGTAGCTGCAACACTTGCCACTTGCAACCAACCACCCCGAGCGCGCTGGGCTTTGAGACGGAATTCAGAATTCAGAATTAGGAATTAGGAATTCGGAATTCTGAATTTATGATCCCGAAAGGCCGGAAGGGGTGTATGTGCAACCACCCTTGATTTAATTATAAAACACAAAGACCTAAACCCCCACACCCACACCCTCAGACGCTCCACAAATATAATTTGTCAGCATGGAAATCTGTTTAACCACCCAAAATGCCCCGCCGCTGCGACCACTCTCAAATGTCATTCACAATACGTTCCAACTCATCAACGTCAGACCCAAGCGGCACAAGCGGCGCAAGTTGTTGCTCCTCCTGCCACACTGCCTGCCTCTGCCTCGGCCTCGGCCTCGGTGCCTCCCCTCCCTGGGCTGTGCCGTCTGAAGCGACGCTTTAAGTTGTCATGTTTTGGACAGTTTGTTTGCTAAATTGTTTGGTAACATGATTTAGACACATGATGTCTTCTGGCCTTGTCCTGTTCCTGTTTCTGTTTCTGTTCCCTGCCACCGCGCTTCACGCATTTTCGCTTTCCTGCCTTTCTGTTTGCCATCTTCCACAATCAGTTTTCCGTTTTCCGTTTTCCGATTTCAGTTTTCAGCTTTCCAGCTTTCCCCCCCAGCCAGCGTCAGCACACGTGCAACATGCAACATGCCATATGCCACATGCCGACCGATTTGCGTAGTGAAATGTAAAAGCCAGCCCGCAGAGCTGGAAACGTAATACAGTTTTGGTCCAATTAGAAACGCAAATGGAGCCGTAGACCAGGGACTGGGGACCGGGGACCGGGAAGCGGGCTTGTTAGCGATACTGTTGTGGCCCGGCCAAGAGGAATGCATGTGTGGCGGGCGCATTTAATGAGCACATAATTACAGATACTGGATGCCATAATTTCACCTGTAGCTGCTATTGCTGTATCTGTACGAGTAGCTCCTCCTCTGGCTAGCGGCTCTCTAAGCCAATTCGCTGCCTGCCTGCCCGCATTTCCCTGCCGCGCAAGCCATTTCCTCCACAAATTCGCAGCGACTTCCGCTGACGGCAATTACTAATTTGCTATGCAACCTGCCCCCCCAATGTCCCAGTCCCCCCTGGCCAACCCCGCCGTGTCTCGCCCGCAATTTTTGCTTTGCCGCCAGCCAGCCAGCCAACTTTTCCTTCTTCTATCTGCTTGACATTTTCGTTTGTTGCACTGCCAAATGCGAAAAAGTGGCAATTAATTTTGTCAGTGTTGCATTTAATGGGCCTGCCTCTGGCCATTGTGAGTGCGTTCAATACATCTAATTAATTTTAATTGAGATTATCGCCGGTCACACTCCGCCCTGCCGAAATCAAGGCGAGCACAAAAAGCCAACTGCCATTGCTCCATTGCTCGATTGCTCCGCTTATCACGGAATTTTTTTGCAATCCAGCGACATGTGAACTTATTCACAAGCACCGAGCACTTTGAGCGAAAACGCCCCATAATGTTGCGGAGTAACGCGAACCGATCACCCCCGGGGAGCCGTTGGCATCGGTTATCAAACTGCAAGTTAATGCCTTGCCCCACTGTCCCAGTGACTGTCCCAATGGTGATGGTGACAATGACAGTGACCGGGCTGGGCCGGGATGGGACGGGCAGGGCCAGGCAAAGCGAAACTGTTAAATGGTTAAGACCCTCTAAGACACATAATTTGCGGCTTAGTTGGCCTTGAAAGCGCTCACAAACCCCGGGCGACCATAAACGGAAGAGCTGCGGCGCTATCAAGGAATCCAAAGTGTCGCCCCTCGGCGTGGATCTCATGTGATGAATGGATGATGTTGGGGGGGGCACTTACCTGGAAAGAAAGAAAAATATGCATTAGTTATGGCTGTTATCTTATCGTGGCGGCGGTATGTAAATGCTACGCTAATCCCCGCCCCCGAAAAGCGCCACACCGAGGCGCGAAACATTGTTCAGAGCAATGTTAACTCTTGTTCAACACATCTTTGACACATCTATCAACACTCGCGACGCCCCCCACACATTTCTCGCCTCGCTGGCACCGCGCCAGGGCGTTCATTCATCCACTCTGGGCCACAATCGATCAATCAGGGCAGGAAGACCCAAAAAAAAACCAGTAGTCGAGACTTCCCGACCACGGGATACCATGTAGCTATGCGCTAGAATTGTCCGTATCTTTGTTATTTGTTGTCCAATTGTTATGAAACTTTTTATGTTGGTAAACAACATAATTTGTAGTAGTGGGACAGCAAATTAAGCCCCTAGGTCATACAATCTCGGGGATATAGTCAAAAATATATAGGAACCTACAGTTTCAAGCAAATTGCAAGGGCGTATAAACTCGATCTGCGAGACAAATAACAGAACTAAAGCCATAAGAATTACTACTCTAGCTCTGAGCATCTCCGGGAACGACGGGTTGATACATACAGGCGGATCTATACTTTTTGGGCTTCGCACAATCTTAATATACCATTCGTACCTTTAGATACATGGTATACAAATGTTCTTCTTGGCAATTATCTCAAAGTCAGCGCTCGCCGCTTCGGCCTAGCTATAAATAGTCAAGTTTATTAATTTTAAAGCAAGTACCGCAGATCAGGCGTGCGGTGTGCGGTGTGCCTCGAATTCGGTGTAATTAAAAATAAGTTCATTTGACCGAAATAAATTCTAAAATCGAAACAAAGTTGCGCCCCTCGGCTCTGGCTCTGTTTCACTTTCTGCTGCTGCTGCTGCTGCTGCTGCTGCTGCTGCTTCTGGCTCTGACTCTGGCCGGCTAATTGGCATGCTGCTGACACATGTAGTGTAGTATGTACGCCGCTGCCCCCTCTTGCCACATTTTGCTACCATGCGCACCGTGTGTTTCCTAGCCTAATTGCTTGGCGTTTTGCGTTTGCGCGCCGTCGTCCACAACCACATCCACGTCATCGTCATCGTCAGCGTAATCGTGTTCATTGCCTCAAATCGCTCGCATTGCCATTTTAATTGGTTTCTCAATTATTTGCGCTGCCCCGCGGGACGGTAAGGGGGGCATTGGAGAATATACCCTCACCTCGCGGGGAGTCCATGCCCAACCGCCAACATGCCTAGGAAAATGTCAATGGTCTTGAGAGCCATCGACGGGGGAAATGGGGAAAACCAAGCCAACAAAATGCCATATTTTCATGATTTTCTCGCCCAAAGGGTATTGCGAGGTTGGCATTGTTTGTGGCTTGTTTTCGATGCTGCTCATTTTGGGTTTAACGATTTGAAAAATTGTTGTTAATTAATAATCAAATGTATTGTTGCTGGCCGTTGTTATTATGCAAGTTGGCCTGCCACATTTACATTTTGCCGTGTGCGTGCTGTGCTAAGCTTGTGTTTTTTATATGCCTCTCTGTGTGGCTATTTAATTTTTAATGTTTATTAATAAATCAATTGGCTATTGCGACGGCGGTGGCGGTGGCGGTGGCGGGGCGAGGGCGAACAGCTGAGGAAGAGGCAGCAGCGCAGCTGGCGGTGGAATTTTAATTATAAAACAAATGCAAAGCAAATAAAAGCCAGCGAATAAATCACAACACAGCGGCGAATCGTGATTGTCAAGAAAATTGAAATCTCAACTAATTAGTTTGTTATTCTATTTAAATTGAGCGACCGATCGGCCGATCGGGCGAAAGGGGGCGGAAGAAAGTGCGACCGATCGTCGGAGGCAAAGTCTATAATGGAACGGAACCGCTGCCTGCCCGGCCAATATTAAATATCAAATAAATAAACACGCTGTGTAAACAATAACGAAGGCAATTCAATCATTTATTTAATTGTGTGCCGCTTTGCGCTTTAATTGCATTGCCGCGCCGCCATCGCCGCCAATGAAAATAAACAATAAACAGCAAATAGTATTAATTAACAATTAATGCACTCGATTCCTCCACTCGCTGTTGCAGTTGCAGTTGCAGTAGCGTGAAGCGCTTTACTGCATAGTATTCTGGGATTGCCAAACGAAAGCAGCCAAGAAAAAGGCATTAATTAAAAAAAATATATTTAAGTCTGCGATGCCGAAAGTCGAGAGGCAGCAAAAACAGCAGCCGCAGCAGCAGCAGCAGCAACAGCAACAGCGTCTCAGCGTCCCAGCGACTGCGGCAAATTTAATTAAAATATATTTTAAAAACGATGCTCGTAAAACAAAAAATGCACGGGCACGGGCACGGGCACAGCCGCAGCCACAGCCACACACATGTTCAGAAGTTGCACCACTAATTAAAAGCGCCGACCGGCAATAACAACAAAAGATCACGATCTCTGGGCGTACTACGAGGCGTATGCGCAATGCGAGCAAGAGACGCAAAAAAGCCTCACAATAGCAAGTAAATAAATAAAATGGAATGGAAACAAAAACGATGGAGCTGAAAACAACACCTGATCTAGAAATTTGATGATAATTGATCGTTGTTAAACGCAAATAGGCTATAAACATTACCCAGGAAAAGGAGATTACAGAGGTACCACCCAATAGATCTTTCATCTAGAATTCTTTCTTGCAAAGGTTCTAGAATCTATAACATAAAGATGGTAAATATTTTGTAATAAACGAATTACAGCAAGGGTGGTAGGCTCCAAACTTTACCCAGGAAAAGGGGATTACGGTGTTACCACCCAAGAGATCTTCCATCTAGATTTCTTTTTTGAAAAGGTTCTTGAAAATAAATATGGTAAATATTGTACAATTGAGGAATTACCACAAGGGTGGTAGGTTCCAACCATTGAAGATTAAAGAGGTACAAGAGGTATCACTACTACTAAGAAACCACTACACTATTTTAAGCTAAGCGCTAAGATAGATCGTAAGATTTTGTATATCTTAAGACAGTCTACATTTGGAAACGAATGAGATAGGATAATAAAAAAATAAAACACTAAAAAACTTGTGTTAACTTGTTAATAAAGTTTAGGATCACTTTGTGATTAAATCTGCCAAAAAGCTTTAACTTTTAAGTTCTCCCGGCTCTATTACTTTCAAACGGAGTTGACAACAATCCGAATTATTACAAAATAAGCTTGTATATACCCCGTAATTTTGATCTGTGTAGCCAAATAAGTGGGCGTCTGCTCAGCACTCACATTTATTTCACTTGCAATGCTAATTAGAAGCCCGAGACAAAGCCAGAAATCAACTCAAAAACGCCCACGCAGTCTCCCGATAGCGTTCTTCCCCTCCCCCCCCCTGCCTCTTTCTAGGCTCCATTCTTCTGCACTCTCTTCTCGCCTTTCTTCTGCGGCGGAGAACCGGCAGAAGACTCGGCCTGGCCATAAATCTACAGAAACAGCGGAGCGGAGGCAGCAAAGCTCCTGCTCATTAAGAGCACGCTGCACGTTGCACGTTGCAAGTTGCGATTCTTCGCTCTCCGCCTGCCCCCGTCTCTGTCGCTCGCTACCTGTCTCGCTCCCTTGTGTGGCCTCTTCATAACATAATTAATGAAAATTGAAACAAGCTCCGATGAGGAGGATACCGCTCTTGTTGTATGTTCTGGGTTGCCCAACCACCACCACCTCTTGGTACTCCATTGTGTTTGCTTTTTTGTGGCAGTTGTCTCCCGCCCAGTTGGGGATTTCTTTGCCTGCAGTCTCTCTTTCTTTCTTCTGGGTTGGGCAACGGCCCCCGGCTCCTGCCCCTGGCCCCAGTCTCTGCCCCGACCCCGCAGCCTCCTCCTCCTCCCACCGCCCTCTTCCGTTGTGTCACTGCAGGAATTTTAATGATGACTACTTTTAGACATACACGCCTCTCCACTGATGCGAGCGTGCCCCCTCGCCTTGCCGCCTCGCCGCCACGCCACCTTGCCGCCTGCCTGCCCATGCACTCTCCAATGTGGGCCTAGGCACTCGGAAAAAAAGCCCAACTCCGGCCAGAGAGGCACATGGGCTTTGTGGGCTTTGTGGGCCAATCTTCTGGGGCTTTTCTTGCCGTGTGAAAGTGCTAATTATCCCCTACGCACACCCAGATTAGCCACAATGAATGCTAATGACGTTGCACTCGACTCGCGTTGGCCGCATTGGCCGCATTGGCCGCTTTTCCCGCAGCTCTTTTGGCATTCATTCAGGCGCTCGCTTAGCGGCAATTATCGGTTCCGAGCCGGCTTCCAAGACAACTCGGGCTTCTAGTGCAGCTTGTAATTAAAAGGAGGAGGAAAACCGGGGAGAAATAGTCGGCGAGGGGGGGCCAAAAGCAAACAAAGGCTCACGGCGAACGAAAAACGCTGCCAACTAATTGGCAGCTGCTCTACGTACGAGTGTCTCTCTCTTTCCGCCTCGTGGAAGCTGCCCCAAAGCCTCAATCCCCAGGTCTCAAAGCCTCAAAGCCCCATGCGATAATTGGCAGCCTGACCCACCAACAACACCACCACCACTACCACTACCACTACCACGAGCAACAATAACAGCAACAGCAGCAGCACCACCTCCTCCAGCACCGCCACCATCATCATCGTCATTATCGTGTTAGCCAAAACGAAGCTCTGGAGGAGGGCGCGGAGATATAGTGGAACATTGTTTGATCGGTGTTAATGAAAGTCTTGTTTTCATATTTCGAATCATTTAGCCAGTAACCTACAGTGGGGCAAGTGGCTGAGAGATCTGCAGAGCTGAAGGTATATGAGTCGCGGGCTTTTTTTAAGCTTTTCCAACACCCATTATTTGCCATTTACCGACACAAAAGTTCTTAAGGGTTCTTAAGAGATTAAGTCCTTAAAATATTGTCATTCAAACATTGAATCATCAGATAAATGGGTTGATTTCTTAAGGTTTTTTCGAAACACTCATTTAGAGGCACTTGTCAACACTCATCACTCATTGTCTAAATTGTTCCTAGACAATTATACATTTTAATTACAAACCAGGCAGTTACCTAAGATGGATAGCCATACCGAGGGTTTTCTCAATTACTTGCCAAACTTGGCAAACTAATCATATGCCCTATTAGATCAATGAATAGAGTGATTCCCCCAAATTGTTGAACGTTTACCAACACAAACACTTGCTTATTTTGTAGAATTTTGGCTAAATACTTATATAAACCTTGGGACTTTTGAGTCCCCGACTACCTATGGTGGTTTCCCCTAGTCTTAACCCCCCTGTGGCCCGGAGCTTTCCTGGGCACTCATCTCGTGACATTTGCCAACACTAATTCCCCCGACTGCGTCGCTGTAAGCGCGGCTAGCGATTTCGTTGTTGGTGTGCAAACTTAAGTGTAAATCGGTGTTAGCCACGCGGGAAACAGGCAACAACAATCACAAACAAGAACATGACACTGGCTGCAATCAAATTGAAACTAAGACTCATTCGCTCTCCCGCCCCCTCCCAGACCCCCTCTTGCCACAAACTGGCCCCGGACAATTTAGTATTTAAATTTTTCGCTAGTTGTGCACACAATTTAATAGTTTGTTTATTCCATATAAATCATGTCAATTTGCATTTGTGCTGCCTGCACATTTACATTTATTTTCGATTTCTAGCCAATTAAAAAGCGACAACAACAAAGAGGAACAGCGCCCGGCATTTAAATAGCTTTAGGAATTGGAATTGGAATTGGAATTGGAAACGGAATCGGCATAGGAATAGGCATAGGAATAGGAATAGGAATACTTGTTTGTTTTTTAGCTTGCTTGCTCGTCTGGGGCTTAGCTGCTGCTCCGGCTCGGGCATAATCGCTGCAGCGTTCGCGCATCAAGTGAATGAGAGGCGTCAATCGCCAATTGACCTGAGACAAGACTTGCGTAATTCGAGCAGATTGGGGGGGAAGCTCCTCCATCGTATGATTGGGGCAGTGATAGTGATAGGGAGCTTGATTGGGCCGGCAATCGGGGCATCTACATTAAATTGTTGCTAATTATGGTCAAAGGTGTCGACTAAATCGGCCACCGCAGGAAATCCATTGCAGTTTGCTGCTCCGCGGTGAAGTTTTTCCAAGCCCAAACAACCCAGAGAAAAATACATATCATATAGTATGGGTAGAGTAGAAAACGAAACGAAACGAAACCAAGCCAAGTGGTACTAATTAGGCGCATTCTTGTATAGACACTTTTATCTGGTCGGGCCGCCCAGTAATGGTCTAATTAAAACAATCGCTGACGTGTTGCCACCACTTGCCACTTGCCACTCGGTAGTACCCAGTACTTGCACTACTTGCTATGTTACTTCTGCCCGGCCCGGCCCGGCCCCGCCGCCGCTAATCACAATGTAGTTTTTGGCTTAATTAACGCAATCAAAGCCAAAAGCTTGTGCCAATTGTTGTTGCCAGTGTTGCGTAAAACGAAATTTCAATTGAATTATGCGCTTGGCTAAGAGCATTCTCACTAAATCTAAATCAAAATCAACTCAAAACAACTCAAAATCAACTCAAATCCTTAGCCAAGACACCTCAGCTCGCGCACACACGGCATTCATTTATAGATGTGAACATATTTCAGACGCCCACCCAGCTACCCAGCAGCAGCAGCCGCAGCAGCAGAAACAGCAGCAGCAGCGGCAGCAGCAGCAGCAGCAGCACACACGAGTCCCAGTCCCAGTCGCATAGGAGGGGGAATCTTTTGATGATGCTCCCCCTGAATTTCTGTGTTGTTTAGCGTTTTTCTTGCTTTTCCGCCGCTCTTGTTGCCGTTGTTGCTGTTGTTGCTGTTGTTGCTGTTATGCTAATGCGTGTAAAAAACCAATTAAAATGGCAGCACAGCTCCCCCGCACATCTCGCGCACTTCTCTCGCTTTGGAGTGGCAAATTAAATGCAATTTATTTGCATTTTCGTTTCATTTTAAGCGCACTTAATGCGTCTAATAATAATCAGGGGGAAATACGGCGGAAAAGCCAGCCAAGCGGCAGCTCGACGGGCTGGATACCCTAATGTGGCCAACAGATTTGCCTAATTTGCGATTACGTGCGCCTACTTTGGTTTAGGACGCTCAATTGGCTTGGCCAAACTTTCCACTGACCCTTGATTGAGGGGGTTCCCTCCCTTAGGCGGTTGAAAAACTCGCGATTTTCAAGAGGTGTGTTCTCTGTTATAATGAAACGAATTGTTTTGAAACTTTTATAAGAGTTTAATAAATGTCTAAACAATACAAAGTAGTTGACAAACTAAATATATGTTTATATTTACTAAGTAAAAAGGAGCCATGTATGTACATATTGCTTTTCTAATGCCTGTGAACATAGTAGCGTTCTTAATATTAGTTCAAAACAAAAGTTTTTCAAAAAACAATTAGTGTCATATCAAAGAGAATTTAATTATCTTAAAAATAAGTCATGGTATAAATCGGTTGAGTGGTGTATTCGTATTATTTCGAGAAAAACACCTTTAAAGTTTTAGGTCACCCTAAGAAATCACCCCGACCTGTCTGCTTCAAAGTTTTATAACTTCGTCAAAACGGCATGAATCGACTTGAAATTTTGAGGGAATTCTCTTGGATAGTTTAACATTTGATTCGGTTTTTTGATCCCATAAGGGAGGTAACCCCCTTAAGCCCTGAAATGTTGTGAAAAAGCCAGGATTTTTGTGGCAGTGCTTGGTGGGCTGGTGGGCAGGTGGGCTGGAACGTCGTCAACGCCACCGCATTGTTTTCTCAATTATGGAAAGTCAATTAATTCTAATGAGCGAGTGCGCTTGCGTTTGTGCCGCATGTAATTTCCATTTTCCTTGCGCTTTGGCAACTTAATTTAATGCGTTGCGTTGCAAGTTGCAACCACAAACCAGCGGCACACAAAAATGAGCAAAAAATAAACAACAATTGCATCCGCATTGCGTGGCGAGCCGCTGCTCGTTTGTGCCCCTTCTGGCTTTCTTGTTGTTGTTTTTCTTTTTGCATAATTGCCTTTCCACTCTTGTAATTATTGTTGCATACGCTTTTCATTTGCTAATTAATTACGTCGGCCGGTGGTTGCATTTTCCTGCGCCTGCGTGCCACCACCGACTTAGCAGCAAAGAAAAACCCGAGAAGCTGCTAATTAACCCGCACTCTTGGCCCAAAACACCTGCGGCGCCTTGTGAAATAATTCAATTTGGCTAAATACATATATGCCCGCTCGGAATTAGCCGAATTAGCCGCCTGATGAGCGGTCAGGGTCTAAGACGGCGAGGCATCCCGAAACTGGTCAGCGAAAATCCCCCAACATGCGGCGACGTGTTGAATTTATGAACATTGGAACATATCATATCCTGGACTTGGACCTGGTCCTGGCCCCGCTCCTTTGCCAGGTTTCCCTGCGATCCAGTCGCCGAATGATTGGAATTTTAACAAGTTGGCAATATAACAAGAACAAAAGCGCTGTGCTAATTCCCCAAAGACAGGCCCCGGGGCACATTAACAATTTAAATACAACAAAACCAAATTGAAACGAAACAAAATATATACCTACCTACCTACCTACCTACATATATAAATGAGCGGGGGAAGGAGTCGCTGCGAAATTTGCACTTTTGCCGACCAGCTCCACGGAGAACAAAGCCGAAAAAAACGCGAGATCTGGTGGTGACCAGGCCCAGGGCCTGCCCAGTCCCGGGATGCAACGGAGCAAGCACAGCCGAGAATCCCCGAGAGCTCATTAAAAAATACCAAAATCTTTGTACTGAAAATGTGACAAAATTTTTAAATCACCTTCACTCAGCGCGGCCACAAACCGGGCACAGTGGGGCGTTTTTTTAGGAAATTCATCAACATTTCCTAAGATCTAAGCTTCCCCTTTTTTAGGCACTACTTGGGATACATGAAACTATACATTAAATATAGTTTCTATCAACAAAACCTACACTTTTCTTTGAAAATGCACAAATAGATCTTATCTAAAGATGTCACATAAAGGGATTTTGAAATTACATTGTATTTTTTTCTATTTTATACCATTTTCGGGGCATTAGACCATAAAGTCTATTGGGTTTTGAGTCCCAAAAGAACCATTCCCTTTCTGAAGGCTTAAATAGATGCTATGTAAAGGTGATATTGAAATCACATGATACACAACAAGCCAGGAACTTGTATAATTTATGGCCATCACTCTTGCAATGCGATCCACTGTGCCTGGAATGCGGGAGACTCAAACTTAAACTCCAACTTCGAGTCCAAGTCCGCCGCCGAATCGGATCCCTGGGATGGGCGGGGCGGGCTCTACAGAGTCTGGAATCGGATCGGGGGGCCCCTGGGATGCATTCGGCCGCTGCCCCAAAGTGGCAGGGAGGGAGCCCGAAAAGCAGAAAAGCAATCCGAACGGGGCTCACACTGGGGCCGAAGTGATCGCTGGAGGTGAGCCCGAGAAAAGTGCAAGTGATGCTCATGTTGGCAATCAAGTTCCCCCGAGGAAACGTGGTTGGGCCCATGCCCATGCCCATGCCCATGCCCTGGCCCAGGCCGTTGTTGGTTGTTGGATGTTTGCGCTTTTGTGTGCCGAGTTCTTTTTTATGTTTATTTTTATTTCGTTTTTAATGAGCCTCTAATTGACATCTGCATTTATTTCGCCCCGGGCACGCCGTCCTGCCCATCGATCACGGGAGCAGCAGAGCAGCAGAGCAGCCGATCCGAGCCGAGTCGAGAGAGAATGGAAAAAAGAATATTTTAATTGGCATTTTAACTAAAAGTGTTTAGGCTTTAGTTAAAATTGCTGGCCGCGACGAGCTGGCGGAGAACTGGTTTTCCCACTTCGGCACGTTCAACCCAATTAACGCGGGTCTCCCTTTTCCAGCAGCAGGCCTGAAAAAAGGATTGCCTTGCCTTTCTAAGGCGCTCGCTCGCTCACATGTCGCTGCAGGGGCACGCTGCAGAGTGGCCCCCGCTCCTAGTATCGGATAAGCGTTCTAGAAATCTAGTGGCCGGCCGGCCGAGCGATAAGTCCCCCCCAAAAGGATCCATCAAAATAAAAGCATAAAGCATTGCTCAGCCTGGCAATATTATGCAAAAATGAATATTGCAAATTGATAAGAGGGGATTGGGGAGCGTTTCTTTGTCGGCTGTCGGCACATAAAGCGAATGTCGCACGCACTGCTTGCCTCATTTACCCAAATCGAAGGAGACAACCATGCCCCCGCCGCCCCGCCGCTAATGATGATGTTGCAAGCTCCTCATCGCCATGATCATGATGATCATCTCCAGAGGACGACAAAAAAGGGCAAAGCCTGAAAAGAATCAAAAGCAGCGAGGCCCGGCCCGGCCCGGCCCGGCCCGTGTGCACGCACCTCCGCTCCGCCCCGGCCATGGCCCCTGCCCCGATGGTTCGGCGGTCTTGGGTCTCCTTGGGTCTTGCGGCTCTTCTGCGCCTGCTGCTTCCCTTAAAAGCCAATTAAATGTGAGATCGTGTAATTGGCAAATTAATTTCAAACCAATTATAATGAAAACGACCACAAAATACGAGAAGCGAAGCGAGACCCCGGAAGACTGAGGACACGATCAGGGGGACAATGGAAAGGGTTTCATATGCTCTTCTTAGGTACTATTTTTTTTAGGTTTCTTTCGGGGAAGAGGAGGAGGTTGTGCGGTGCGGTTATGTCAGCGACCCAATCTTGACTTTTATGCCCCACCTGATTTATAACGGGCTCAGCACGAACTCGCAGATACTACGAGTATATTTTTCATTTTAACGCCACGCACTTCCTACTCCCAGCCAACGACGTCGGGCAACCGGTTTGCACCCCTTTCGCTTCGGCCTCAATTTGCATATCATGGTTATTAATAATGGATCGCGGGCAGCACGATCGGATCCTCTCACGATCCCCAATCAGCCGGCTCACGGGCTCATCGCTAATTCGGCGACCCGCTCCCCACATGTTAACTTTTTAATTAACGAGTTTTCTTTTTCGATTTCAATTTGCCAGGCTACGGCTTTGGCTTTGGCTTTAGCTTTAGCTTTTGGCTTTTTTGTTGCTTTGGATTCGCTTGTTGGTCCGCCAACTGCCCACAAAACTGGCCCAGAGCGTTCTGTCTCCGCTCCGCGATCTGGCCACAGTGGGGCCTGCCCCAGTGTAACCGAGGAGAGGATCCAAGCATACATCTTAGCTTTGTGGCAAGCTTTTTTTTTGGTTTCCCTGCACCCACTTGCGTCTTAGCGGTTGACAACTGTACAGGTATTTCGCTTTGGGCGCAACCTTAGCGCACTTTTATTTTAATTTAATTTAGCTGCCACAATCCGAGTCGCATTCTACCAATGCCCCCCCGACCGGCGACCGGCGACCGGCCACCGACCGGCTTTGGACAACAAGTTTTCGGGCCTATGGACGCGGCGACTTGCGGGCCGGCCGGGCCGGGAGTTGGACTTAAAGCTGGCAAACTGGAGTTCGGCATGTGGTCCGCGCTCGAATGAATGCAATGCCATTTATTAATAAAATATTTGCAAATTGTTGTCATGTTACCGCGCCCCCAGAGCCCCATGCCCGCCGCTGTCCACCGATCGTTGTCCGTGCTAGTTGGGTGCCGGAGTGTCATAAATTAAAGGATTACCGGAGCCGGAGCTGGAGGTGGACCTGGAGGTGGCCGAAGGACCAGGCCAAGATCTGGAGATTTGCAATTGTAGAATTTAGGGTTGTTGGGGGCGGGGGAGGTGGAGGTGGAGTCCGAAAGAGAGAGACACGGCCTAAGCAAGTTGTTAGCATTAAAGCGGCACAAGCACAATGTGTGGCAATTACACTCGCCAACAAGAATTTATTTGTTTACTGAAAACAAATTGAATGCTACGATAGCATTTCTGTAATTGCCTATACGTTAGTTGTTCTTTATAGAGAACACGAAGCTTTCACATAAAGCCATGGCTCACATAAACTTAAGGAAATACGATAGTACAATAATATCATTATTATAGTGAAAAACTGAGAAAACAAGGTTTCCAAAATTCAACTGATTGAGCAAACGTGGTATACCTAGAGATTGCTTTAACATCAAGGGATAAATTTCCCAGACAGGCAATAAGTTGCCTGCAAATTAGTAGAACTGTTGATGGGATAGGTATTTCTGAAACCACACATAATGGTTTTCAACTCATTTGTTGGTTTTCTGCTCAGATTAAAGTGATACCTTAGTATTCTATTTAACAAGATAATTCATCCAAAACACCCAATTGAATTGATTGATTGACACAAACGTGATGCACATGCGAGATTGGTAGCCAAACATCTTCCCGTTCCATGCCCCAAAAAGTATGCTAGCTGCCGAAATCCGCATAGCCCGGTAACTGCTTTGGGGCCGGCTCCCCTGTTGCCCAGTGTCGGCTGCCTCTGGTGCTGCTTGGCTTTGTGGCAAACGCGAGCGAGAGGGCGTTGCATGTAGGTGCGTCGTCTCCGTCATCGTCATCAACGTGGAACGCTACTGTGCGGCTGATGCTCCTGCGGGCCCCGTCTCCGCGGGATCTTCATCTGCGAGGTGCGCGTGCGCGCCCTGCTCAAGATAAAATCTTCCAGAAGAAAGACCAGGCGGGTATGGGGATGGGGATGGGTATGGGGATGGGGATGGGGCAGCCAGACAGGCAATAAGCCTTACTAATAGCCAGTTGTTGTTGCGTCGGAAACGCGGACGGGGACGGGGACGGAGGCCTTCGGTGGCACAGCCTTTCCCAACATTTGCCACATTTGTATGAATAATTTAATTATTGTTTAAATGTTAATTAATGCACCGTGCCCTGCACTTCTCCAGGCTCCAGGCCCCCCGGCCCTCGTCTTTGTGCTCCCTCCCCGGGGCCACTGCTTTTTTGTCCAATGGAAAGGGTAAAGGGAAGTTGGCTCGAATGGCTTGACAGACACGCATTTGGCATTAATGGGCTGCATGACTGACATCAACATCGCGGGCTGGAAAGCAAATAATGGACGGCTAGAAGCCCAGAAAGCCAGTGGGCGAAGTCGCTGGCATGCAAATGTGTGAAATTTGCAATTAAATGGTCCAACTGGAATAGCGAATTTCCACAGCCGAGATCGGGGAAACACTGGCAAGGAGTAGCCACAAGATGTACCCCACACGTAAGGCAATGTTACTCAGGCGGATATGCGCTGCAAATGGGATTGTCGTCCAAAATTGCTTTACTTTTTTTAAGGTATTTGGGCAGGCTGTTTTACAAGAATTCACATGTAATTCACATGTAATGGCGGTAATTCCTTTGAATAGCTTTGAAAGACTGTTTAAAATTACGCATAATGCATTAAATTCAGCTTACAATGATATCTAAGTATTGTCATAACATTACCTAGTACCGATATGTTCCCTCAAGATTGTCAGAGAAGAATTTTGGGATATATTCTCATGTATTCATGGGATACATAGGTAGGATTATTGGTGGGAAGTTCTAAAGACTATTCGAAACCCGGCACTCCTGCTGACATTAAAGTAACATCTAAGCATTCTTATAACACTACAAAGTACCTAGTTTTCTCACAAAACAGAGGTGGAGACTTTTAAGATCCATCCTCAATTAAGACAACAAGTAATCACAGAAANCCTCAATTAATCACATAAAATATTTAAATTAATTGATGTGTAAGGAGGTCTACTGGCTCCAACATAGAGGAAAACTTGAAGGGTATTTCTAGTAACAGTTTTTGAAGATCATTCGAAAGAGTTTTTAAGTAATTTGAGGGTTTTCGACTTTAGGTCGATTGTTGCACTTCTGCTGTTATGACAGTGACATCGAAGTATTGTATTAACTTAAGAAAATACCGGAGTTTTCTTACAGGATTGGTAAATGAGACTTGTAAGATATATTTTCAATGAATTTAACAGAAAATTACCTCTGTTTTCTTCGACTTATGTAATTAATAGAAAGTGTATCCACCAATAATGGTTTTTAACTCATTTCCTGCACTTCTGCTCGGATTAAAGTGACTTCCTATGCATTGATATGAATTTTGGTGGGTAGGTGGTGTGTAAGGACGTTCAAGTTCGGGAATATACTAATTGGTATAACGGTTGTTTCTTACTCCTGGGAAAATCCTTAAAATATTACCCAAAACCACCCAACTTCTGCTCAGTTTTAGGTGGTATCTGAGTATTCGAATTCGAATTTAAGAACAAATCATGGAAAAAACTGAGAAGAATTGATATGACTTCGTGGAAAGCTCGGGGGGGACTTCGGGGGAAAAAAAAGGAATCTCCTAAAATCACACACATTTCGCTGTTCGTTTGTTTTGCCAACTTGGCTTTCTTCCGAATCCGCTGACTTCTTTGCCTCTGCTCCCCGTTCTCTGTGCTCTGCTCTGCGTTCTCTGTTCTGCTGATCGCTGCAATTCTTCTGGCGCAGCCGCCGGCCGCTCTCTTGGGGCCGCGGAAGAAACCCGAAACCCGAGACGATGGCAATTAGCGAGCGGTGGAGAGGGAGGCAGAGGGGGAGGCGAAGAGGTTGAGCGGTGGGCTCTTAATTAGAACAAACGGCGAAAATAAACAGAGGAGGCAGCGATGGGGGAGAGCAAGGAGAGCAAGAGTAACATTACGAGTAGTATACTGCTAACGCAAGCTAATCAAAAGGATCGCCCCTTCGGCTGGCACTTGGCACTTACATATGCGGAGATTGAGTTGTGGCCGCTCCTGTTGCTCCCTCGTTTGCGCTTGCTTGCAGCAGAGTTGCTTTCGCCTCGCTTCCGAAGAATTCTGCGCGGCAGGAAGGCCGTGTTTACTTAGCACTTATTATTCAATCGTTGTTGCTGCACACAGGAATGCGTTTGTTTTTGCCTCTCCGCCTTTGTTTATGTTATTCAATTTGCGCTAATTGAGTGCCAGCCAGCAGCTCTCTCTCTTCTCAATTCTTCGCAGAATCTCTGTGCGGGCGGGAGAGCGCGGCAGGTGGGTGGGTGGGTTGTCGCGCGAGAGTCGGGTGGGAGAGAGTCGGGTGATGGGGGGTAGAGGAAGCAGGAGCCGGAGATCGTGAGAGATCGAGTGGGCGGGCGTGTGTGTGTATGAGAGAGCGGGACACCTGCCGCACCAGCAACAGCAACAACAACGAGATAACACTAAACACTGCGGCACACTGAGATCCAATTTGTTAGCTCTGCGATTTGCATATTCGGAAATTACGGGTCACAGGAGGAGTGCTGCACACACGCGTACGGAAACACTGAACAAAAAACCCTGTGGCTGTCCCTCTGTGAGTATAGTTTGGCTCAGAAAAACTAAATCAGCGCTAAGTTTTGGCTTTAGCTTGGCTTGGTTTGGTTTGTTGGTTGCTTGGTTGTTTGGGTTGGTCGAACGAGCGAGCGCACACACGACCGCCTGCGCCGAAATCCACTTTGCGAATGCTGCTGCATGAATGAAATGAAACGAACGAGGCGAAAGCCTCGTCCCATGCGGTGCTGCCTCTCGCGCTCTCTCTCTCTCGCGCGCGCTCTCTCTCTCTCTCTCCCTCATGCGGCTGAGACCGGCATCTGGCTCTCGCTTGCGCCAACGCTTTCACTCTTCCTCTCCGGCCGCTCGGCTCGCTCTCTCGGCGGAGCTGCGAGGGTGGTTTTGAGCCTTCTGGTGGGGGCCTTGGAGCTCTCCGATTGGATGCCGCCTCTCTGCCGGCAGCTGCCTATCACAGCTGCTCCCAGCTACGGGGTAGCTCTGTTAAGCCGCTGTTGCCGCTGTTACCGCTGCCCACCTGCTATGTTAGCCTGCGTAGGCGCACCTGTGCAGCGCCTACCCTACCCTCCCACCCCCTCGTAGGTGGAGCCTCGCATAGTTTTTGGGGATAGCAAACAAAGAGAGCAGCTCAAAAACACAACCACAACCCCTGCAACCCTTTCACCTTCTTTGTTATTTTTTTTTTATTTTTATTTTTTTATTTTTTTTGTCCTGTAACTAATTCCTCTGTTATTGCCCGAAAAGAATAACAACCTCGCACACACACACACACACACACACGGGGATCGAATTAGCTGGCGAAGTGATTCCGCACAACAAAGAAGGGGATGAAGATGCACCACCACACCACACCGCACCACACCACACCACACCACAGCACACCATAGAAGAGCACCACCACCCTTTCGGGCGGCGGGAAGACAAGAACCAGAGCTGGTTAGAAGGCGACTCTCGACCCCACGGACGAAGGGGGACGGAGGGGGGAGGGTAAGGGGTCCGGCAGGCAGTTGAGCGGCATTATTCATACATAAAAAGCCAATTAAAAATTTATAATAAACCCCGCCACCAACTGCAGCAGCAACAGCAGCAGCAACAGCAGCAGCAACCCCAAAAAACGAGGCCGAAATAAAAAGAATTAAATAGCACACGGGCGCATGGGTGACAGTGGGACGAAAGCGAAGTATCTCATACCCACTAGGTCCAGATAATTGCCAGAATCCAAAGTATCTCCTACCCACAAGTCCAGATAATTGCCACGAAATGGCTATGAAAACTGGTAGACTCCAGAAAAACTAATGAAACATGGTATCGCTCTACCAATCACCAAGATAATGGATCAATAGGGCTTAGGAATCTATGGTGAAAGATAGTACTCGTACCTTTTATACTTATCACTAAGAGAATTCCCTATTATGGTTAAATCTTTTTGAACGAGCTTGACCAAGCAGCAAGGTACTAACATAGCCGATTTGAGGAATCTATGGGTTCGCATCTTAGAGGCAATCCTTTGTCCTAATATATGGTGTTATATGATGTATCTATCCGCCTTCGTATTCATCTAAAACTTGCCTAGCTGAATGTATTAGCATGTGCCCATTGTATTTCTTCTACAAATTGTACATGATATCTATTATACCTATCACTAAGATCAACATTTTGAGGTACACTCTTGATAATCCCTTGTTATGGTTCGGTGTGAATATAACTACCTAAGAGGTACTAAAATAATAGGTTTTAAGAATATAAAGGGCTCGAATCTTGGAGGTTTGGTGTATCTATCCGTATTTGTGACATCTATCACTCTGAATTTGCATAACAACCTTCTCAATCCACCCATGAAAACCGCCACTTGTAATGGCTACACTGTGCCACAGATCTCTAGAATGTGCAATTTATTTTGCCAGTTAAGGATACATAGTATCCCTAGGAATTCTTAATGGCTTCATCTTAGAGGAAGAGCTTGGCCAAATTAGCAGGTCGGTACTACCAAATACTCGTAGGAGTATTTGTAGGAGTTTATGAGGTTCCCATGATTAGAAAGCCTAATTCGTGATCATCGGAAACTCTTCTGGCATCAACATATTCCCCTTGTAGAAACTCTGATCGACTTGCCGGGAATCCCCGGAGGACAACCTCCTCAATCCGCCCGAGAAAACCCTCCTCACTTGTAATGGCTCCACTGTGCCACAGATCTCTAGAATGTGCAATTTATTTTGCCAGTTAAGGATACATAGTATCCTTAGGAATTCTTAATGGCTTAATCTTAGAGGAAGAGCTTGGCCAAATTAGCAGGTCGGTACTACCAAATACTCGAATATTGTAGGAGTTTATGAGGTTCCCATGATTAGAAAGCCTAATTCGTGATCATCGGAAACTCTTCTGGCATCAACATATTCCCCTTGTAGAAACTCTGATCGAATTGCCGGGAATCCCCGGAGGACAACCTCCTCAATCCGCCCGAGAAAACCCTCCTCACTTGTAATGGCTCCACTGTGCCACAGATCTCCGGCATGTGCGAATGACCACCACTTCCAGTGCTTCTTAACATCTATTTGATGGCAGCAGGAGCGGGGAGCCGCGGGGGAGCGGCACACGCACCTAGCGCCAAATTAGATGTAAAATAATGAACATTTCAATTAAAATAATTAATATGATGGTGCTGGCGAGAGCAGCGGGTGCGAGGGGCTGGGGCAGGGGCAGGGGCAGGGGCGGCAGAACACAACACTAAGCACTCAATTAACCATTTTAATGTTTATGGATAAGGTTGGACCCAAGGATCTGCCCGCCGTGGGGGTGGGTCGCTGGAGATGCTGTGCTTTTTAATTATAATTAAACATGCGAGCAACTTTCGATGGGTGGGCGGCTGGTTGGGTGGTTGGGCGGTTGGGCGGTTGGGCGAGGGGGGTCACCGGGGTCAGGACAACGACGAGTGGATGCGGTGGATGAACGGCTCGCCTCTGTCCTCGGCGGTGCGTTCCTGCCGCTTTCTGCTCAGGACATAATCACTTAGCCGCGTGCAGAGCCCTATTTAAAATTAATTCTGCTCAAGTGCGTTTGTGGCACACGTGAGGGGCAGATGCCCCCATTTACCTCAGCCGTACTATGCGGTATATTCGCGAGCGAGGCAAATTGCACGCTAATTGCTCATGTTCAATTAAAGGCAGCGGCCCGGGCTCCCAGGCCCGAAAAGAAAGCGCTCGACCCCCATTCCACCGTCGAAGATACGAGTATTCCGCCAAAGCTCTCAGTTACCCTCAGAGATGACTCCGGTCCATTCGGGTAATTCAATTTGCAAATAAAGCTGAAAGGCACTACCTATAACATATATGGGTCATACTGGAAACCCTACTTTGTTGGAGGGTAAATATCAATTGAAAGCAATTGCTCTAGATTTTACCAGAGTGCTACTACTTTAATTACAATTGAAACCATAGATCTTCTTATTGGTTCTTCCTATTCAACAGAAATACTCTTCCAGTTTCGGTCATATTTTGAAGTTTGCAATTAAGTTGCAGTCACATGCAGAATGCTGCCATCACATACTATATATGATAATTACACTCCAAGTTCTTCATACAAACTTATCCACCAAGGTCGCAATGCTTTGATTTGAATGAAACTCTCCATTATGGTTGTATTTACCCCATAAAAGCATCATGTAAAGTTTCAGGCATTACCCAAATAGTATAGCCATGATATCCCTCATTTGCCATGACCTAGGGGTGCGGGGGAAAAAAGCTGAACTCGCATCCCTGGGCTGGTCATCGTGCGCTGGTCCTCTGCTCCTGTGGCTTGGAATTTGGCACACACTGCGCTTTCCCAGCGAGCAACTGGCGGAGCGGGAGGAGGCGGGCCACGGAGGTAGATGGATGAATGGGTGGCAGGGCTTTTTGTTTTGGTCCTGATCCTTTGCGCAAATAATTGCCTAATTGTCTCTGGTTCTCTGCCGCTGCCGCTGCTGCCCCCCCTCTTGAAACTGAAAATGGAAAATGTAAATGGGAATGGGAATGGGAATGGCAACGCATATTTCTTACGCAAATCCATTTCCATCTATTAATTGGCAGCCCTCGGCAGCTGCTCCTTCTGGAAGTGAAGCCACAGCCGCAGCTCTGTATGCTATCTGCTCCTGCCGCAGGACTCCCGCCCCTTTTGTAACACAATTAAGCGCTTGTGCAAATAAAAAATGAGCTCGCCCAGCTCAGGGCTCACCGTTCGAGCCCTTCCCGCACTTGAAATGTTCGATTTGCATACCATACGTCCTGCGGCAGGACTCGGACTTTCGGTTGCGGTTATCGATTGCCGGGCACTTCTGACATCCCAGCCCCGAGGATTAGAGGGCCCGCCCGTTTGTCATCGAGAAGGTCTTGCCTTTGTAAAAAGGGGTTTTTCCCCCTTCCGGTGCTTCCCGGTGTCGTCCTCCTTCATTTGCATTGGAAATTGCCTTGGCCCACATCGATGCGATCGTGCAAACATCAATAAATAATAAGATCCTGGGCAGCGCTTGTCGGCAATTACCACGAGTACGAGTATATCCCCCCCTGGCCACATTTTCGCACGCTTCCTTCGGGTTCCTGGCAATGTTCGAGCCGCAATTATTATTGCCAGCTTGTTGTCAACAAAGCAGAAAACGTAAAAACACATTGGCCCGTCCCCCCAACCCACCCCGCTGCGCCGGAGGAACAGGAACAACAGGGCCAAGGCTGCTCCTTGCCACGGATTCCCGCGATTCCTGGCCCCTGATTGCAGGGCATTGTCAGCGCCGTCATCGCAGTATCGAATTACAGGCTCTAATTTACAGGCGGCGACAATTGAATTTTTTTTGGGACGCATCAAGATTTTGAGAAGCAAGCGAACCGCGTCGAAAAGTCACAAATGAACTAAAACAAAGTGTGCAATTGGCTTAGGCTCAAAACATCTTTGATTGTGGGACTGCAAGAGGTTGCTACCGAGGGTCTAAGGCTACCAAGGGTCTAAGGGAACAATTGCAAAACGGTCTTGAAATGATAGTCTTAAGAAAATTAAAGGAAGTAAATGAACTTAAAACATGTTGTTAACAATAATGTGAAGTAATATTCAAGAGGATAGAAAAAGTTCCCAAAGTATTTTATATTCCCCATCTTAGATTGCTCTATCGGTGCACTCATTAAAATACATCTTTATTATATATGATATGTATCGGGAATTAGGGTTCTTGATAATACAAGTTATAAAATAGACAGGGTTTCGATAATAAGATATACATAGTATACAAAGATAGTATTCTTAGGGTTTAGAATTAGGGTTCTTGATAATACAAGTTATAAAAAAGACGGGATTTCGATAAAAAGATATACATAGTATACAAATTAGATAGTATTCTGAGGAATTTATTTTTTAAATATCTCTGTTGATCTCATAGATCAATTAAGGTCGCGCGTTACCTTTTGGGCTTCTAATAAGAACTTTTCAATTAAAACTCTTTGGAATCCCTGGGTTTTTTAGATCTTTCATGGAGCTCATTGAATATCACTTTGTTTGAGATCCTTGCAAGATAGTCCCCGTTGACTAGCTCGTTTCGCCCCGGGCTATCATGCATTTTTCAGCAGTTGAATACCTTTTTAACCCCATCTTAACCCCAAACCCGAGGGCCAACCTGAGGCGGCGACAGTTGTGCGGACTGCTTGATAAATGAGACGGCGCCGCCTACGCCTCAAAAAAGTCCATAAAAAAGCGGGCAGGAACTGACGGGCAAGGCAAGGCGTCAAGGGTTGTCGCCTGGGTTGTCGGCCTACTGATTTCCCCGATTCGAGTGTGATTTTCTCCGAGTTTCCGAGCCGAGTTTGCGGTGCGCCGCAACGCCGATCAAACGCGATAAACGCGCCGTCAGTTTCCGACCAAAAAAAAATAAATGAAAAAATTGAAAATTAAATGAAATGAACAGAACAGAACAGAACAGGGAGCGGGGGTGCTCGCTTCGGTTGTTCGGTTGTTCGGCTGGGTTACGTGGCTGCGGTTGACAGTGTGCCAACGGTTGCAAGTCAAAATTAATTAGAATTTTTCAACGGTCCCGGCCAAGGGGATGGATGGATGCACTAAGGACGCCGCCGCACAGGGCGCAGGGACTCCAAATGGGCAGGCGGTAAATGGAAATCAGTACAAAACACTGGAACGAACGCAACAAAACCAAACAAGGACAAAAAAATGGGAAAAGTGATCATTAATCATCGGGCGAAAAGGGTTGACAAGCTGTTCCACTGCACAGGGTTGCTCTCCTCGACCAAGGTCCCTGCTCCTGCCTCGGTTTCGCCTTTTAACTTCAATCAATGTATATAGTATACGTATATTTATATTTATATAGCGTATTGCCGGTGTTGTTGCTGCTGCTTCCGCTCCTTGACCGGAGAGTCACATCCGCCCGGAGAACAGCACCAAGGACCATGGCCCAGGGGGTTCGGGTAATGCATTTAATGTCCCTCGAAGGGTGCGGGGTAAATGAATGGAAAGTATCATTTGAGGTGGATCTTAAATGCTTATGAAATATGCAAATAATGACTGACGGATGGTGGTCCCCTTTATTTATATACCATGCAAATCGCAAGCTTAATTAATCAAGATGAATATTGTATCTTGGGTCTTTTTGAAGGCGATTTACTCAAAGTCAAAACCCTCAAACAAGGTCCTTTGACGTCTCCAAACAGTAGAAACTCCATGATCAAATTCTGCACAAGTAAATGTTTATCAAAAACTATTAAAGCTCACAAAATTAGGCAATTTTAGTAGTACAATATACTATTTTATTTTCTTTGTCCAGTTGCAAATACTTCTCAAGGCACTTTAGGCACTTTGTATTTAGTCCTTTAAATTTATAAGTATGGCACAAACTAATACAAATATTATGCCTTATTTATTTATAAATGCTCCAAATCAGCGAATGGCACAGATTTTCAACTTCGAACCCTTGTTTCGAGATTTCCTTGTCGATTCCCTTATTTTGAGAGCCGAAAGAGCCAAAGGCTGCCCATGGCTGCTCCAAATTAGCAAAAAGGACGTCTATAAAACGTTTTTCTCCATACTAATTCCATTATAAAGTTACATTAAGACTCGATTATAAGTAAGTCTTCAAGACCTAGGCGTTTAAGCGGACGGACAACGGACAAGGCTAGATCTCTCGGCTGTTGATACTGATTAAGAATTACGAGTATAATTGTATACTCAATGGAGTCGAAAATGCGCCCTTCTCCCTGTTATATACACATGGATAGTTGGGTAACGCTGATGACTTCTAGTGATAAGTTTCTTTAATAGCGGATTTAATGATTACAACATAACATTTCTTCGTAACTATCCCAATGATACAGAGGTTCCAAAATGACATGCAACGGATCAATTACTGCAAGAACTGTCGTACGTGTCCTCCGAAGAACCTTCTTCATCAGCGTGGGATAGCTCCGGCAGCCCAACCTGCTCCTCCCCTGCTTCCTCGTCGTCGTCGTCTGCCAGAAGGAGCTGCATCGCCTCCACGCTGCTGCCTTCCATCATCTCGGTCAGCGATTGGACCCTCAGCCCGGCGATGACCGCATCCGCGACCGCAGGATTCTCCAGCAGGCAGGCGCGCAGCTCGCGGAAGTGGCGCCGGCTCCGGCGGCGACTGCCTGCGGTGGTGTCCTCCCCGTTTTTCTCCTCCACCAGGAAATGGATGGCCCGCTGCACGTTGTTCTGGCTCACGGCCAGGGCGAAGTGCGCCTCGCTATCCGTGTAGCCCATTTCTGTGATCATCTTCACCAAGTCCCCCGTTTCTTCGGGGTACTCCTTGGTGGCCACTGCGGAGGAGTCTTCTGGAGACCCAGGTCCCGCTCCTGGCTTGCTATTCGATTCCTCCAGATTCTTGGCCTTGCTTGATGGCATTTTGCTGGCTGACTTTGTTTTGCCTTCGATAATTAATCGGAAAAGGGCGGCTGCGAGGGAATCGGTTCGCAGCTGTTTGCAAGCTCGATAGGGACTGGGATTGAGGAAGCCTATCAGCTGTTGTCCCTACCCATCATGTATTCCGATTGGAGTTGCCAATTGGCAGTTATATATTTAAAATGGATAACGGGAAAACCTCGAAGCTGTGGCTTTGTTTGAATTCAATTGGGTACGCCTCGAAATAGCCCACAACGAAATTTTAGACACATTCTTACTCTAATATTGCCACAATATTCCAAATCGTTACTTAAATATTATTGTCTAATATAGTTCATTGTTTTCAGTTTCAAAATTGTGCCTCTTATGTCTTAACATTCAGAAATTGGACCTTAACCATAGGGGCTTCTTTTGTTAATTTCATACATTTATAATTTAAGACCCAGTTTTGATTAGTGTCTTTTGAAGGATTTTATTTTTAAATCAAATTTTAAAGGAGTAAAAAACAATAGAACACGTTTATTAGCCGAGCATTTGAAAAACTACAAGAAGAAAAATCATTCAAAAGACTTTCAGAATCTCAAAGTAACCACAACTCATAATTAAGATATTATAATATCAGGAATGTACAATTTTTCGAAAATTCTGGGGATCAAAAGGTTGTAATAACTTTTCAAATGAATTTTAGAGCTTCAATATTTGGCTCACATTCCATATTAAACTACCTAAAAACCCTCTCTTAGGAGTACAACTTAGAGATCATTAAATTTGTCATCTAGCTATGTTAGTTATATGGCTTTGTTAGTTATATGGTAAAATATCCCACAGGTTTCGAGTAGCTGGTAGTCATTATACTCCTTAGGTTTAGTTTAATCTCTGTATTAGATTAAATCTCTGTTTTACTAAGAATACTATTTTGCTGTATTCCAAGCAACGTTCCTATCATCAATGGTACAACGATCCCAAGTCGGGCACTTCCCAGTACAAGGTATTCATACTACACTAACAATAACTCATTTGTTTTGGGCACCAGGCATTGCAGTGCTCCGGATAGTGGCAGCCGCAGTCCAATCTGCAAGTTGTAGCCCTTATCAATGGCCATTATTGTTATATTTTCTGGCCGCTGGACAAATTTCGAGCAACAGCTCGGGAGGAATGGGAGGGGGCACTAGTCCCACAGCTGCTGCCAACTTTGACTTCTATTTATGCGTTGCACAATTTTAAATAATCACCCCTTTGGGAAATTTCCAAACAGGATACCCTTTCGCAGCCCCCGCCCTGCCGCAGCAACTCGTGTGCTATTTACACTGATTTATTGCCATTTTCTTTGGTCACTCGTTGTTGTGATGCCGGGACCCGGGGAAAAGCCGGGAAAGCCGGGAAAGCCGAGCAGGACACACAAACAAGTGGCCCGTAAAAAACATCGGCAAACCCTCATCTATCACAATTTCTTGGCCCTGCCCTGCCGTGCCGGTCCGGATTGGGCCGGTTGGCTTACATTTTTGGGTTTAAAAACGCATTATTTGGCTCTTTTGGTAATTGAAGTTTTTAGTTTTCATTAGCCTGTCCGGGCCGGAGCAAAGATAAATTGCACATTTAAATTAACCCATTAACGGCACGGGGACACTCTTCTGTTTTAACTTGGGATACAGAATCCATATTTAGGGCTTACAAAAAATAAGTAAAACCTGGCCCTGGGGGGATGGGTTTTTGGGCCACATCTTGGAGAGTTTTGGGAACTAGACCTGGCCATTTCCGGGGTGCGAGACCTCCGGCTTCGGCTCCGGCTCCGGCTCCGGCCCTTTTGATTCGCAGTACAATACAATGAGAATACGGGCAATAAAATCCACGGCGAGCACTGTAAGCCGATACATTTGAGCAATTGCCTTTTGTCGATTTTAAAGCGGAAATGAAAACTTCTCCCCGCTACACTTTTCGCCTCGTTTTCCACTTTCCCAGAGCGCTGAAAAGTTATAAAATAGAGGGCCACGTTGAAAAGGCGAAAGGCGGCTGAAATATGTGCGAAACGCGTGTGTGCCGGAGATACTTATCGGCTAGTCAAAGGCGGATTGTTCGACTCCCGTTCGACTTCGATCCGTAGAACACAAATGGCAAAATCACTTAACACACCGTTAACACCCACATTAGTTGTACTCCGCCGCACTCGCGCACTTACAGCCGGCCCGGCCTTCGCCTTCACAGGCACAATCCGCCAATCCACCAATCCACCACCGAAAATCGACTATATATTCAATATCCCGACTCCTGGCGGCGTCTCATAATCGAATTAAATGCACTGCGGGGTACGGGGCAGGGCAGGCAAGTCGAAAAAGTCATTAAAAACGCAGGCTAACGATTGCACGCAAATTTGCTGGTCCCGCTCGCTCGCCCGCGGCTGTCTTTGTTATATTCCACCAGCCCACACCACCACCCCCAGGCCGGTGGCAACAGCAGAGGGCGCACAATTGGCAACGCGTCTGCTCCTCAAGCACAAAAATACATCACAAATAAATCCTTCAAACCAAAACGGGGAAGCCTGATGCTTCAAAATAGAAACAAAACAAAGGTTGGTTATGAATAATGAAGTAAGGCAACTGCAAAGAAAAATTTGGATTTATAAATAATTTAAGTAATAATTCAAGGTAATTTTAAGTAAAATTCACACAAGGATATATGTAGTATTATTAAACACAAGAATATAAATATTACTTTAGAAAACAAAAAAACTAAGGCTTTGTAATGACAATTTTATAAACATTTGTTTACTAAAATTCTTTAAAAAGATTCACTGAAAGATAATATAAATTCTCAAGATAAAATAACTCTTAATTGAGTAGTAGATTGTTGCAATATTTTGTCTATGTTTTATTGAATTTATAAAATCAATGCCCTATTGAATGTTTAGTTTTAAAACAAACATCTTCCCAGAATTTGCAACGAGAGGGCGGTTGAATCAACATCAACTGGTGTAGCTATTTACGGCACCCCGAGTGTGAGGGCACACATGAGCTGGTCGAACTATGAATGAAATTGGCAACGAAATCGCACGTGGCGATTCTCTGGTCACCCGCGATAAGCAACTGCTGTCGCGTGTCGCCCCGAACCCTCCCCTCACACTCGCTCCGCAATCCACGGACTCTACATCCGATAGATACAATCGCCGGACGGACGGACGGACGGATGGATGAACGAGGTGAGTGAATGGGCGCCGCGTATTTATGACTCTCAATCCGATTGCCCGATCCCGAATCCGGGCCATCGGGCCGATAATCGTTATTAATATTATTAGTGTTTGTTTCGCGGGGAAAGCGTTGACTTTTCTCCAAACACAGGAAGGGTCGATGAAAGCCATCAATATATTTCACATAATCTCAAGCAGTGGCTTAGGTCGTCTCAGGTTTAATGAAACAACACAGAGAAAAATACACAACTGTGTATAATTTTTATAACCCACTTATTCTAGAAAATGTAACAGAAAATAAGAAAAACTATAGGATTTATGTTGGCTATCTGGTGTGACTTATTTTCCCTCAAACTTAAGGCTTGGCTAGTTGCCAGGGAATTGGGTTTCCCCACAGGAATTAGAAACTTATTAGAGATAAAAGCGTTGATCTGGAACCGAGTTGAGCTAAATTTATGGGTCCCCCAGCCCCGGACGTCCCACAAGCTGACCAGGACTGACGATTTATCCGTCAACCTCTTTGGCACTCCCGCACAAATCAGAATTACAAAATGAAATGCACACCCACCCTCCTGCGCGGCCTCAGACCACATAAATATTCGTACAAATTAACTTTTGTGATCGCCTGCACTGGAAAATGGCAGTCGAGCTTAGCAAATCACAAATTTATGGGGCAATCCATCAATGCCAATGCATCAAAAAGGGACCACCACCAAAGGGGCGGCGACAACCACGGCACCACTCTAATCGCTTCCCACGATCGCCGAGCATTTCGAGCATTTCCATATGTAAAGTTGCGCCTTCATTAATCCGCAAATTAGAAGCATTGAATGGTATCCCCCTCCTTCCTTTTCAGTTTGTGCCTGAAGTGCACCCTGAAAGCAAATCACTGCACACACTCTCGTCACAAAGCAGGGTTCATTCCGATTCCGATTTCGATTGCGACTCCTGCTCCTGTTCGAAACTACTCGTACAATTCCGAAGGGCAACCTCGAAACCCTAGCCCAACACAATCCACTGCAATCCCTCAACCACCATCGCCACCACTTTGGCTAAGGGCAGTGCCACAGTGGGTCAAAGTAGAGCAAAAGGGGTTTCGAAATTGTTTGTTTCAATTCAGAAATTGTACAAAAACTGCGCTTAGAGTGGTTACACATCTTGCCGAGATGCAAACTAGACTTTTGCACGAATGTACTCATTTGTAGCATGACAAATCTGTATTGTGGTGTAGTGTTCTTACAAATACTGAACTCATTCTTTACTGTACCTTATAATCTATAGGCCGGAAGAAAATGGCACAACAAATATACTGTGATGAAAAAAAGTGTGCGCAACCTAGAATGAGTGATTCATTTGTCGTTTTGGATGCATTCATGCAGAAGTCTAATACAAACCCGTAAATGTGGGAAAGGAACTAACTGCAAATCGTTTTTAAACGAATAGATACAACCTCTAAAAGGTACCTCACACTGCAGAATGCACTTCACAAAACCACCCCTCCCAGGACACTGTGCCACCCTTTGCGAGCCCGGTATCATCGCAGTGGAATGACATGTCAGCAGCAGCAGCAGCAGCAGAGACAACAACAAATTGTCGGACAATCGCTGAAACGAAATGAAATTTCATATTAAAAGTGTATTAGCCGAAGCAGCAGCGCTGCCTGTCAGAATCAGAATCAAAATTCTGAAGCGCCGCATCGGTTGGGTCATTTCATTTGCATGGGGAGGCGACTCCGCTGGCTCGTTTTCACGTTCCCCGGGCACCTTGCCACCAAATTGCACGCACTGAAGCATGAAAAACTCCGGACGGAGCGGCAGGGCCAGGGGGCCAGGGAAGGGCAAAGCGGAGAAAGGCGAAGGGACAGCCTCAATCAGGACTCAATTCGAGTGTAAAAACGAGGCGACGCGCGACCGCGGACCGTTTGACATTTCTCCGCTGTGTGTGCATAATTAAATTAAGAGATGCCACATCCCAGGCACAGTGGGTTGGGAGGCGAGTTCCCGTCCAAAAATAACCAAACGAACTCATGGGAAAGACAACAGCCTGGCCTGACGCAACAGTTGGGAGCTTAAGCAGGGGACCAAATCAAATTGTAGATAAACGTAAGCAAATATTAAAACAAGAATTAGAATTAGTTAGAATTCTCAACTGGTTCTAGCAAAAAGATCATATCTTAAGCTTCATTGAGCACGATTTGTTGGGTAATCAAACTAAGTTTTTCCCTCCCCTCTCCTTCTAGTTCCCCACCAGTTTCTGGACGGGAGTGCATCGCCAGCATCGTATCCGCCCCTGGAAAACGGAGGATCATGGCCCCCTCTGACGTCAACTCCCGCCTTTTGGGCCCTGCTTTCGCTGCATCATCATTGTCATCCAAGAATCTGCTGCATCGTCTCAACTGAACCTGGAAATCCGCTGCATCAGAAAAATGCAAACCCCAAGGAGATCGGACCAGACTATGACCAGGTAAGTACGAAGTACCTATTAGATTTCGCGGTTTGTGCATGAACATTGGGAATAACATTGGAAACATTGTACCAATATGGTTTCCTTATTTCGTACCTCTGGAGTTAAAATTGTTAACGCCACAGAATTTCGCAGTTTGCGGGGTACTTTTTGGGCTCGGAGAAGCTTCCTTCTGAATAAAATATTAAGAACAATAACAGAACCGGGCAGACATAGATGAAAATTGATCAAAAACACTCTATTTCGATTTAAAGTTAGCCCTTTAAAAAATTGATATCTATTAAGACTTTTTTCGGGGACCTGCTCCGATTTCTGGAACAAAGTAAGCCCTGAAAGTAGATCTGTCACTTTTTTCAGTTGCCTCTGTCCGTTCACAGGTTTATTTTTCAGTTTCAATCCAACCTTGATCCAGTCAAGTCGTATAACAAAAAATTAAAATCTAAATTTTCGTTTCTACACAAAAACTTCCAACATAAATTCATAATTTAGTTTAACTTTTCCAAATTCTTTGCCGGTATTCAACTTGTGCGTGTCGAAATGAGTAAATACTTTAATGGAGATATTGTCAAAGCGCTTGTCTTTGAGGCTTCAATGGATGACCAGTGGGACCGCTATGTCGCAATGGAAATTTCCGGGAGGTACCTGATCTACGTCTCCTCCGATCCGAACAAGGAGCTGCAACCCTGCGACGTGACCCGTTCCCTGCGGCGCATTTTCCGGGGGGTGTGCCGGCCGTACCATTGTCGTGTGAGGATCGTTGTAGGTCGGGAGGACACACCAAATCCGCCCGTAAAAGACGACGAATTGGTGCTGGCATCACATTCTGGTTCCGAGGGTCGCGCCCTGGGTGGCCGAACCGTCAGCTTCGTTCCCAGTCTGATGAGTCCGTCGTTAGACCCTCGTCGGAATAGCAGCTCGATTTTCCAATGGAATTTGCAAGGCAACGGCGCCATCGTGCCCTATACAGGCCATCAGGACGAGTCGCCCTCGTACGAAACGGCGTTGGTACACCGACCCAAAACTGAGAGCAGCGAGGAGTCGGAGCCGCAGATCGAGGAGGTGTCGGAGCCGGAACCGGAGCCGGAGCCGGAGCCCGAGTCAAAGCCGCAGTCGGATCCGAAGTCTAGGGCCGATAAAGATAAAGATAAGATGTTGCGGTACATCCGGAAATTATGCAAGCTGTACGCGAAGAAGCGGCGGGCTAGGGATCCATCGTACCGGTCTGAGAATGATATGAAGCTGGCGTGGATATTACAGCAACAATGGGATCCAGCGAACCTCAACGTCAACCAGATAAGGGTTATCGAGCAAGAACTGCTGCCACACCTATCCGAGGAAACCTTCGATCTGAGTCTGATCGGTAGAATGATGGTGGGTCCCAGCATTGATGAGCCAATCGTCCTTCTAGCGGACTGGATCTGTGAAGCTTTCAGCTCATTATTTACCAGGCTTACCGGGACCCAAAACGTGGAGACGCCGCAACTGGAGACGCCGCAAGTGGAGCCGGTGCAAGAGGAGCCGGTGCAAGAGGAGATGGTGCCGCAGCTCCTGGCAATATGCCCGCCCTCGTCGGATTCGCAGCTTGAATTGGCATTGGAGCCCTACAAAGGCCTGGCGAGGGTTTCGTCAAAAACTTCCCAATAGGCTGACCCTGCCCTCGCCACGCATTTGACAGTCAGAGTTTCGCCGTCATTGGTACACGCCAAGTCGACCCGCCCCCTATTTTGGCGACATTTTGAACACAGCAAGAACACAGAGTACATCGCTAGCTTTTCTGGCATATATTACCCCTCATTTTGGAACATATTTCATTGGTATAACAGAATATAATTATAACGTCATCACACGGAACTTTGGTTTTTCTTTATAGATAAACGGTATGGGGTATATCTTAGAACACTTCAGATAAGAAATCAAATGGGATACTTATCGTCAGGTATCACTATCACCCGAAATTGAGCCTAGAATTCCCTTCCAAGCGGAACTGATAACGCTTGGATTACTATGCATAATTTTTTTTAGATACGAGAAATGCTAGATAAATAATTGAAATTTCTACCGAACAAAGGCATAGATTGGAGAGCAATAGTTTGGGCCTTATTATACCCCCATAAAAACATGATAGGTGCAAGCACTCACCTTGAAGCCTGGAAGCGCAGCGGGATTCAGCTCGATGTTGATGTTGTTGGGCTCCATGATCAGCCCGAGGCTCTGGAGGTGCACCTGCGGCAACTGGATGGTCGGCGTGGGCACCTTGAGCACCTGGACGGTGCAGTCGATGCTCGACGCCGTCACCGTGGCCGTCGCGGGCAGCGTCTCCGGCATTTTGGCCAGCGCTTCAGACGCCGCGCCGGACCCGGCTCACCTCCTGGCTGAACGGGTGCTCCTGCAAGGCAAATGGTCTTGGGTTATTCGAGGGTATATAAATAACTTATGGGCCTAAGAACGCTCTGCTCGAGCTGCACAACACACATCTT
Source organism: Drosophila ironensis (assembly GCA_021223825.1). Taxonomy (NCBI): domain Eukaryota; kingdom Metazoa; phylum Arthropoda; class Insecta; order Diptera; family Drosophilidae; genus Drosophila; species Drosophila ironensis. The sequence continues at coordinate 143,179 of JAJJHQ010003092.1, forward strand.
ATTTCTATCGACATCGACCCGCCCCTAGCCCGAATAACAACGCCAGAGTCCGGCTTAAATGCGAGTCGCTTTTGCGTTTATTTCACGTTTCTTTTTAGCGTTCATTTTGGTATAGGTTGTCCGCACTTATTCCTACGGTTACACAGTAGACCTAAGCATAGTAGCACGAGGCGCCTCCGGCTAGGACACCCAAAATACAAAAACGTACAAAATAGGAATACACAATGTAATCAATAATAAAAAAAAAAATAATCAAAAACTAATCAAACACTTCAATGTGACGGCTGCAGGTGATCGGTTGGTTGTGGATGGTCTTTATAAATTAGAAGCGGATAATATCAGGATTCAAGGGGATCGCAATGCTTAGGGGGCCGCCTGCAGGCGTCGCCGAATCTCGCCGGCCAGCTCCTCCAGCTTCACGTTCGTCTCCTGGCGCGTGGTCACCTCGCGCAGCTTGACGAGTCCCTGGGCCAGCTCGGCATCGCCCAGGACGACGACCAGCGGGATCTGGTGCTCCTCGCAGTGCTGCAGCTGCACCAGCAGCTTGGGGTTCAGTTTGTAGGAGTGCTCCGCCTGGAAGAGAATGCGATTGGGGGATTAGCCGAGCCTAAATAGACAGCAATTGCGACGGCACCCACCTTGATACCCGCATCCCAGAGCTGGTTGAGCACCTTCAGCCTCTGCTCGTGCAATCCCTTGTGGGCGGAGGCCACATAGGCCTCCACGTCGCTGGTGCGCAGCTTCAGGCCCTCGGCTGCCGCTCGCGCCTCCAGCACCGAGAATATCCGCTCCACGCCAATGGAGACACCCACACAGGGCACAGCCTTGCCGCGTGAATCGAACATACCGACCAGGTTGTCGTAGCGACCGCCGCCGGCCACAGAGCCCACTGTGGCGGGTTCGTTGGCCTCCTCCCCGCCGTTCTGGGCCGCACCCTTGGCCGGGGATCCCACAATAGCGGACTCTCCCTTGAGCACACCCTCGTATATCACGCCGGTATAGTAGTCCAGGCCGCGGGCCAGACTCAGATCGAAGCTGACCCGCTTTTCCAGGCCGAAGAGGCTGCAGTACTTGAGCAGCAGCTTCATGCCCTCCAAGCCCTTGACCGCATTCGGCACCGCCTTCAGCTTGTCGTCGGCCAGCAGCTGCTCCACCAGTTCGGCGCCACCCTTGAGGCGGACATACTCGCCAATTTGGTCCGCCGCCGCCGCATCCAGGCCCTTCTCCTCCACCATCTCTATGCGCACGTCCAACCAGGGGGTCTACGGATACGAAAGAGTTAGTATTCAATCAAAAGCCGTAACATAAGGAGGGACTCACCTTGTCCAGCTTGTCCACCGCCGAGCAGATGGCCCGGAAATTGTCCGCCGGCACTCCGCACGCCTCGAACATGCCGTCCAGGAGCTGGCGATGGTTCAGCTTGATCACATACTCGCCAATGTTCAGCGTGTCCAGGATCTCGGCCACGATCTTCACGCACTCGGCGTCGGCCAGCATGGGGTCGTAGGTGCCGGCGATGTCGAAGTCGCACTGGTAGAACTCCCGATAGCGGCCCTTGGTCATTGCGGGATTGTCGCGGCGGTAGACCTTGGCGATGTGGTAGCGCTTGATGCTCGAGATCTTGTTCATCGCCAGGTAGCGGGCCAGCGGCACGGTGAGGTCATAGCGCATAGAGAGGATCTCGCCGCCCTGGTCCTTCAGATCGTAGATCAGCTTGGAGTCCTCGCCGTACTTCCCGGTCAGCACTTCCTGCGGAGGCCAAGAGGAAATGCTTAGTACAAACCGGAAATCAAAACTGCATTCGGTTGATTTTTTTCAATTTCAATTTCAAGGCAAGCGACTAGGTTATCAGCTTTGCGGAACGTTCCAGCTATCACTGCTTCTATAAATAAATTCAACGAAAATCTAAGGCTTACCTATTCAACGAGAAATTGTATTCACTTTAATATATGGTATATTTGGTCTACAGTCGGTCGAAGCTGACAAAACGCCTTGCAAACCTGATTAACTTGCGATATAAGATTATGACAAGCCACCCCAATACAAGTCTAATTCAATGCTTTGCCTATTATATGTCAATACGAACAAGTTGGGTAAAATAAAGATGAAACCTCCCCGACTAATACAAACTGGAGGGTGTCGAACCCAACCACTACTAGAAGTTAATTACTACAAATATCTCCTGATAAATAAGCATTAAATAGGAATACTAGGTCCCCGATCCACCAGTCGAGTGTCGCGACCATTATTAGCCGGTACCCAACTACTTATACAGTCTAATTTCATGCGCTACGGCTTTCCGGGGTCCTTGTACTGTTTGGAACCTGGTATACCGGAACCCCCGACGTCCTGACCCTCCGCCGGACCAGCACTTACCTTCAGCTCGAAAACGGGCGTGTCGATGGCCTCGCCGCCGTGACGCTTGAAGACCTGCACGATCTTGTCCAGGACGCCCTGCCGCAGGGTCATCTGCTGGGGGCCATAGTCGCGGGTGCCCTTGGGCGTTTTCAGCGTGAACTTCTGGTTGGCGGGCGGGGCATCGCCACCCAGCTTGGCCTTGAGGGCCAGCAGGCGGGCGACCTCCTCATCGATCTGCAAGACAAAGGTAGGGCCAAATTGAGCATTTGATGGGCAAGGGTGAGGCATTTCTTATTTGCTAACCTGCTGCAGTTGCTCTTGTTGTTGTTGTTGGGCGGTAACCTGGGCTAGGCTTGAGCGCCCGCCGCCAGAGGGCGCCGTCTGGAACGTTGCACACTGAAACGCAGCACTACAGCGCCACTGGCGGCCAATCGAACGCAACATGTGTTTTCTTTTTTCTTTTTTTGGATTTATTGGATTTTCGTGATTTTCAAAATGTTCTTGCTTTCAAAATTTGGAAAGCAACAACGTTGCAATCTTTACACTTTTGCTCAAACCTAATTAAACAACAACAACAATTAAACAAACTGATTAAAATCTAAACCTTTACTCTCTTAACATTTTGATTTCTTAAATTTACAACTAATTTGTGTTAGTGGCGAAATGAAGTAAATGTACAAAAACCAATGAGTGTGTGTTAGTCGGTGTGTGCGTGTGTGTGTGTGAACGGCTGAAGCAACAAAATAATTAAGGAAAAAAAACGAGATAATTCAACATTGCGTTCCATTGACCGTCCAGATGCTGATTGATCGATTTCNATGTACAACTAATTTGTGTTAGTGGCGAAATGAAGTAAATGTACAAAAACCAATGAGTGTGTGTTAGTCGGTGTGTGCGTGTGTGTGTTTGTGTTTGTGTGTGTGAACGGCTGAAGCAACAAAATAATTAAGGAAAAAAAACGAGATAATTCAACATTGCGTTCCATTGACCGTCCAGATGCTGATTGATCGATTTCGCCGTTTGGAAAACAGGTTTTTCCTCTCGAAATTTGAACCGAAACACTTGTAGCACTTTGGTAACGAACAAAAAAAAAAAGGGAAGCCAGGAAAGTGACGCGATTTGAGGAAAGTTAACGCGGTTTCGTTGTAGCGGGTTCAAGGACACTGCGCACGGGACGCATGCGCAGCTGTAACCGACCGCCAGGGGGCGCATACCAGGATCAGCTGATCTTGACAGCCAAGCCATAACCGCACACCCAACTCTTGACATTTCTTACGGTCTAATCATATGTTGCACTCGGCCCGGATCTTGTCTAGCAGGTTTCGCATAATAATCGCCCGATCGGTGTTTTACCAAACCACCATGTGCTCTCCGCAGGCACATGCCTCCTGCTTGACCAGTCCTCCCCAGTCCCCTCCCCAGCAGTGGTCCCCTCCCCACCCCTCCGTGAGTCAGTCAGTCGGTCATAGAACAAACGTGTAGGGGGGTTTTGGTTTGGTTTGCATGCAGATGAAACAGAGGCTTAGTCAGGGGGGTCAACAAAGCAGCCAAGCTGCGGTTACCTTATAGACTTAGGCTAACACTTAGGGGAGATTAAAAGGGGCTAACCCTTCACTCAAGAGTCGTTGAATTAACAAAATCCTTAATTCATTTAAGGATTTAAATTATTAAAGTCCCACATCTTAGGGGGTTAGGGATGTTTTGGCTCATTGGCAGCAAAACTAACCATTCTTTTCATTGAAATGTCTTTCAATTACACATTTATACCATTATAAAACACTTGAGTGTCTGTTAATTTTGTAACTGCAATAAGTTAGCCAAATTCCAATTGCTTTAAAAATAAGGCAAGGGAATATCCCGAATCCCTTCTTTTAGGGCATGCAGAGAACATGTTTAAGCCAATTGCATTGATTTTGTTTGTTTTCAGTATTCTTATTTAGTTAAAATAAGTATTGAAACATTAAAGCTTACCAATATGGACTACTTTTTAGCTTATTGTTAGGAAAGAGCACTAAAATAAGCGTATTCTTTATTCTTGGAACCAAAACTGCGAAGCGTGTTATAATACAAATGGTTAGTTAGTTATTCCTCATAATATTTCTTAGTTGGCCATTGAGTATACAAATCTGGGAAGATATTTTTTTTTATTTGCCATTAAAAGATCTGTTAGGCCTTGCTAATAAACGATATACTTTTAATATCTTGAAAATATATAAGTATAAACATAGCAATGCGGATTTGGAGAATATTTAATCATAGGAAACAATATTTATTTGGGTTTTTTTTATGTTATTTGATACCAATTTGGAAAAACAGATGTTTCCTAGTTCTGGTAAGTCAAAGTCAGGTTATTTTTTAATTTATTCTTCGTTATTTTTATTTATTAATTTATCCAATTGATTTCAAACAAACCCCCAAGGCTTTCGTAAGCCTATGCCTCTGTCTTTACTGAGGCAAGGCAATGGGAAAAGGAGTTCAGGAGTATATACAATCTTTTTAAATGTAAATTTGTATTTTTTGTATCTATTTCATAAGGCATAAAGGAGTTTCACAGCTTTAATTTGTATATTTTATGCGAATTTTAGGGTAACCCCCTTGACTTGTAAAAGCTGCGCCCCTGCCGTGGAGCAGGGCAGAAAGGGACGGGCGACGGGGGCACTTGCAGTGCGAAAGCGAGGCAGCAACAGCAACAAAAGAAACAACAACAAGAGAGGAGAGCGCTGTGGCACGAGTGCTTGGAGTATGTGAAAGTCTTGCCAAGCGCGCGCTCTTTTGTTTTTTTTTTTTTGGCTATTTTCCGTTTCTGCTTCTATGCCAATTCGCATGCAATTCCCGCTCCCCCGCTCCCCTAACGCCTCTTACATGCAAGCTAATTAGGGGAGCGCGCTGAAGAGAACTCCGCTCTGCCACATGGACAGGCACAGGCACAGGCACATGGCATTCCGATAGCGGATTTTGCGTTTGCGGGCTCTGAATCACGACTTGTGGGCTGCACTTGAGAGCGTCTGACGAAATACAAGCCACCGATTGCCGTTATTTCGTGCGGATGGTGCAACAGTTTCGTGCTTTTCTCTTTTAACTTGCAATACACACTCCGTTCATAATGTTTTTGGGGTTAGCCAACACACAAACACACACGCACGCACACACACACACGCACACAGTCTGGGTAAGAGAGGGCAGCGGGAGAGTGGATGATGGAAGGATAACGGAGAATGGCTGGGATTAAGAGAGCTAAGCTAAGCTAAGCTAAGCTAGTTGACTGACCTTCTCTTTGGACTCCTTGGCCGCTTTCAACTGACGGACGAGATCGCCTTGCACTTTGATTTGCTCCAATACCTGCTCGCGCGTATCACTCATATTCCGTAGTCCTGCTATCGCTCTTGGTCGAAAATGTCAGCGGGCACAGCAAAAGCAACAATAACAGCACACACAAACACTCGCACTCTCAGACAGCAGTTCGCGCGTTTTGACCTGCACGTTTCAATCGCCTTTTGGCTTTCAATCTCGGCTGCCTTCTCTTTTTTTTTTTGGCTATTGGCTCGAACTAGGGCTGGCCGGGCCACGATAACAGCGCCAGCTGCAGCCGCAATCGATTGCCAGCGATGGTATCGATGGTTGTGCCTTACCTAAGAATTTCAAAAAAGAATTTAACAAGGTTCCATGCGCGAAATTATTTTTTATTGCAATTTTGTTTCACTTATTTACCAAAGTGCCTCTGAGAACCTTTCCAAGTAATAAAGACTAACCGGTTAAACGGTTAAGCCCTCTGTCGGCTGCTCCCGGAACTAGAGGGCAATGTGACCGTAACGCGGGCTCTAGCAATTTCAAATTTCCAACCTCAAAACCAACCTCAAAGCAGGCCTTGTGTTCAGAGCGTGTCGACGCCCTGCCAAACGGGCTGGGCAGAGCTCAGTTTTACTTTTTCACTGGTTGGATTCGTATCGTAACAGCTGAAGTATACCACACAAAAAAACACCAATATGAGCAAACCCCAAAAGGCCCCGACTAAATTGAAACGCGGTAGCAAACGACATAGAAACACTAGTTCGCACACCAACCGACACACTCACAGTCACAATCACGGTCACGGTCACGGTACCCGCTCTCGACCGGATACCAGCGACAAGAGCTCGGAGGTGGCTCGCAAGGCCGCCGGGCGCCAGGTCGTATACCTCTCGGAATCCAACCAGGCGACAGCCCGTCCCCGGGACCAGCGTCCCGCACGTCGTCTCACCGCCGGCAGGACACCTGCTGCTGTTGCTGCTGCTGCGGCTGTGGCTGCTTCGGTCGGGCGGGGCATGAAGGCCGGTGCCGGAACCTCAAACGGAAGCAATGCGGAGCCGGCCGCGGGAGCACAAGCCCAGGCAGCTGGCCACCGGCGGAGGCATGCGCGCAAGAACGTGAAGATCTCCCTGCAGCCGCCCATCAAAGAGGAGCCGGCGCCGGAGCCCCCCAAGGTGGAGCGCCCCATGATCAGGCCACCCTACAATGGTGAGTGCATGGCACATTATGGCCTTTTGGGTGAAACCAAAGAGGTAGTTCAGGGGTTTCCCACTCAATATATTGGTATTCCTCGTGGTTTAGCATTCAATTTGGGGAATTTCTTGGCATCATTTCAAATGCCAATTTGACATTAATTTCAAAGCAGTGACAGTTTAGTGACAGTTCTTTATTCCTATACATATTTCATTTATTGCTTTTAATTATCATCCCAAAGGATTATAACTTTCTGTGTGCATAATCTATAAGGTCTTTCTTTGTCCGTATGTCCGTCCGTCCGCTTGTGTGTCTCTTTGAACTCCTAGATCTTAAATATGGCACGCACCTGCCATCGGGTTACTGGGTTCTTATAGAACAAGCCCAAGTCCACATGATAATAGTCCTTGTCCATCTGCTTGATCGCGTAGACGTCGAAGATCTAGTCCACGTCTAGAGAATATAATGCATAGATCAGCTACATAGAAATTGTAAATGCAGCCTCGACCATGTCTAAAACATACGTGTCAAAATGAAATTTGATTTTCAATCACATTGCCTTTGAGCATTACTGTCAGAATCGTTTGTCCGAGCCACGCAGTCAAAGTATTCATTCATCGCCAGACAAGGCATCCATCCAAATTAATTCTCGAACCCGTTTCTAAAAAACACACAATTTTTTTCGGATCCGTGACACCTTCCCCAGTTTTCATGGAATCTCCACGCCGCAACGGGCTCACCCCCCGGGACCCGGTGGCCGAGGCGGAGCTGGCCGCCCTATTCGCCGCCCAGAGGAGCACCATCGCCACCCGCCCCGGTGGCACCCGGGCCAAGCCGCGCCGCCTGCACGACATGCTCATCCACGACGACGAGGACATGAACGAGGAGGGGGACGCTAAGGGCATCGACGATGACTTCGCCGACCTCAACCTGGGCATCAAGCCAATAGGCGCGTACGCGCACGCGGAGCAGCAGCCCTGCTACACCTGCGGCGTGTGCGGGGCCAAGTTCCACATCCGGTCCCTGCTCGGCGCCCACCGGCGCACCCACGACGACGACTTCAAGGTGCGCTTCCGGGGCCGACGGCCTCGAGGCAGCAACACCACCCTGACCTCCGGCAACCTGTGCAAGTTCTGCGACCGCCGCTTCGACCTCGAGCGCACGCTGCACATCCACCAGATGTGCCACTGTAAGAAGATACCGCCGCAGCAGCGCCGCAAGCTCGGCTACACGGAACTGGCGCACGAGAAGAAGGCCCCGCTGCCAAGCTTCACCCGGCCCCACGTCGGGCAAGGGGGCCTCCCCTCCAATCGCAGGGACGAACTTCAGATGCAAGAGGACGAGGAGGAGGCCAGGGGCATGCGGCATCCGTTGATGCAACAACACGAGCAGGAGATGCAGAAAACCATGATGACCTCGTCGGTGGTGCACGAAAGGTGGCGCTAGTCCAGGGTCCCTCGCCGGGAGTAAGTGACACACATTGTTACTAAAGAACGCCCCACCACCTATTTCTCGGGTCACACAATATTTCGCCCAATAAGTTAATTAAACAAAAACAGACGAAGATGCGGGTTAAAATGAAACAAAAAACACTTATCACACTATTGGGCGCCGAAAATATCCATTCAAATCAATTTGAATGTAAATATAGCAAAAAAAATGAAGATATCGAAATGAAACGATTAACGAAACTTAAAAACCCACTAATATAATCGATAAATCGATCTACGAAACTTTATCGAAGAATTGAAAAACTCACCGAGAAAAAGAAAAAAGAAAAGATGATGATAAGACACATGATAAATGGAACTATTGGACTGAAACGATCTATGACATCCCATATATACATATATGATAAATGAAACTATTCGACTGAACTATTGAACTATTCTGCGACATTCTCTATATTCTTTACACTAAATGATACTTTACACTGATTTTATTGAAGAATTGAAAAACTCAGCAAGAAAAAGCAAAAAAGAAAAGATGATGATAAGACACTTGATAAATGGAACTATTGGACTGAAACGATCTATGACATTCCATATACACTTTACACTAAATGGCATATAACTTCACATTAAACGGCATATATACTTTACACTGAAAGGAAAAGGTCACTTTTTGTTACTGAAGATTACCGCAGACTCAGAGAAAGCGAAAGATAAATGATGAATAGCACTATTACACGTTTGAGAGAGAAGCCTCGATTTGGCGAAAGGATGATATATTTTTTACACTAAAAAAAAAGGTCACTCTTGGTCTCAGCAGATTACTGTCTGGTTAGGAAAATGCGAATGATGAAATGATGAAAAAAAGCTGAATATGAAACGAAGCAATGCTAAATGATAAGCCTCGATTTGGCTATGAAATCTTGTGGAATGAAACGATCCACAAGATTTCCTCATATGATATTTCTTACACTGAAAAAAGGTCACTCTTGGTCTCTGCAGATTACTGTCAGGTTAGGAAAATGCGAATGATGAAATGATGATGACTATGAAATGAAGCAATGCTATATGATAAATGGCACTATTGCCCGCTGAAGAAAAGCCTCGATTTGGCTATAAAATCTTGTGGAATGAAACGATCCACAAGATTTCCTCAAATGATAAAAAGGTCACTCTTGGTCTCTGCAGATTACTGTCTGATAGGAAAATGCGAAAGATGAAAAAATGCGTATGCGATATATGAAATAATGCGTAATGATAAATGGCATTGAATGCTGAAGAAAAGCCTCGATTTGGCTATGAAATGATGTGGAATGAAATGGTCAATGATAAATGATAAATGATAAAAGAAAAATGGCATTAAATGCTGGAAAAAAGCCTCGATTTGGCTACCAAAAAAAAAATGTTGCAATTTATGAAGTTTTGTTTTGTTACTATGTTATATTTTTTATAAAGCACACTCAATGAAATGAATCCTTCCAGATGTTAAGGAATGGCACAAATGAAGTTAAAAAAAAATAATTTTGAATGTTGTGGACCCGAGAAATAGGTTTTTCACTGTGGAAGAGGACAGAACACGTGGAATGCGTTTTTTTGAATAGGATGCGGATGAAGTTTGAGGCCTCTTCATTTCGTGTCCTATGAGTATACGAAACAAATGCTAAAATCAAGCTATAAAATCACTCATACAAAAGCTATTTTTATATTTATTGTTACATGTCCCGTGCTCTGTACCTTGGCGATTTTACAAAGTCAGACAAACAAGATCTTATGAATAAACCAAAATTTAAAGTCCCCACCGTTTCGCAAGGAAATTTTACGTTTTTATTTTAACGGAGCAAAGGGAGTACTTATGTATAACGTTTTTGTATCTTCATAAATGGATATTTTTTTCATTAAACTTGTTTCTTTTATATAAACCTAATTGGGTATTTAATAGTCATTTATTATTAGGGAAATTGCTTTGACAAACTATGTACTTGTTTCTATGGCCATTGAGTGTTGCTTGATTTTTCGTGCGATTAGCTCTATCCCGGTTACAAAGTTGTCATACGACCTGGATTTAATTCTGATTAGACCCCTTGACTTTTGTTTCACCGTAAATGTATTTTTTTTGTATGTTCTAATACTACTATACTAATCAGTACTACTGCAGTGCAGTGCATTTCTAGCATTTTTTTTTAAATAATATTTGCTAAATATGAGAGTATTATAGTAATAGTATCCTAGCATTTTGTGGCAGTGCAGCCTTCGATACTTCTAGCCGATCAGCTGGTCGAAGAGATGCCGCCAGCAGCTGTTCGGGCAGGAGAGCGACTGGAAGCCCGATCTTCAATGACTACAACAACACAAGCACGGGACCGAGCTTTTGGCGGTCAAGCTCAAAGCCGCCGCGCTCGCACGCACACCTGTTGGCGCCTCTCTGTGTCGCGCTCTATCGGCGGCGTCTGGTGCAGGTGCGCAGAGCGCGCCAAAGAGAGCCGCCCGATCAAGTTCGCCAGAGAGCGCGGGGGTATAAAAGCAGAGATCAAGCGAAGCGGCGGGAGCTGCGAAAAATAATTCAAAGCCCGAACACAAAACGGAACACACTCGCAAAACTTCTTCTGTTACCTCTTCTTCCTTTTTCGCCTAAATCTGTTTTTGTTGTTGTTTCTACTTTGTTATTGATTTCTATTGTTGCTTTCGATTTTTGCAAGTGTTTGTTTTTGTTGTGTTTCGGTGACATTTATCTAGATTTTGTTGTTTTTAAATATTTGTTGATTTTTTTGGCCAAGGCCCAACGCGCTTTTATTAAATATTTGTTTTCTGTGTATACCCCCCCGTCACGGCAATCGGAGAAAATGAGGTAAGAGTTGCAACAAAGTTCACAAGTGCAGTAGAGATCCTCCCCCCGCCCTTCTAAGAAATTCAAACAGATCTATGTACACCTGCCTGTAGATTTACCCAGAGAAACGTCACAACTTCGAGCAAGAAACTAGCATTGCTCATCAAAGTTTCGCTTGAAAAAAGGGGGGCTTGTGATTAACGGGACATAAACGTCAAGGGATTGCTTATAACCCATAAAATGCTAAGCAAACATTAACATTTTAGCCAGTTAAATAAAACATTCAACATTTGCATCTTAGACAACTAACAGCAATACTACAACTACAGGCATACATCAAATAATTGTCAAAATAATAGGCCACAAAGTATTTAACAAGCTGGGATCTTTGCCAAGCTTAATCAAAAATAAATAATTAAAACGTTGAAAAATCAACAAATCGAAATATAAGTGCTCAAAGTTCAGATAGTACCGATAAGCAAACGGATGAAATGTTAAGCAAACGATAAACATTTCTGCCAACGGTTCGGTTCTCTCATTAAATCCAGAATATCCACCTGCTTAAATAACAATTATAAAAACAAAGCACCACAGATTTGGCCAAGAAATTAGAACCATTCAGGGTTTTGGTGAGAAAGCAAAGCTTTGTGAAAGATTAGCAACATTGTCAAGTCTAGATACTTCAGAAACCCATCAAAGGTTTCTACAAAATTCTTTGTTAAATGGGCTTTGCCATCACTAATAAAATAAATGCTTGCAATTAGCTTAAAAAGTATTAAGTAATAGCAGTTCTCGTTACTCAATCACACATGTGGAAAGAATTTAAAAAAAAAAAATTACGCTTTGTGGTTTATCGCGGTTATACTTTTCTGTTTTGTAAAATTCGCCAACCAATTAATTTTTTAGCAAGTCAGTCAATTTGCGATACAAGTACACTTTGTTGCTGTTTATTTTGTGCTGTGGGCCGTGGGCCGTGGGCCGTGGGCTGGGCGGGTTCTGCTGAAATACAAGATCGTCACCGATAAGATACATAAATCAATAAATTCCAACTATTAGCAGCTGTAATTTGGAAAGCCAATTGCCGCGATACCAGGCAATTTGTGAGCCTGGCCGGCCCGCTGGCTGCCGTTCCCAAAAGAACACATCAGATTTCGGATCATAATTTCATAATTAACGTTCCCCCGGGGTCGATGATTAGCGAGAGCAATCTCGGGAACTCAAATGCGTCATATCCTGAACTACCGGCTCTATTTCGATACCCGCATTTATCAAGCTGCCAAAAGCGCCAATTAGTGCTTTTAGGGCATAACAGCCCCCAATAATGTGGCCCATATAAGATATACAGCCCGGTTAAGATATGGCGGCCGTCGTAAACTTCATAACTGAAAACAATGGAGCCTCGCACGCGGGCTCTTGCGTGCAGATCATTGACAGGCTGGTGTTGGTGTTTGGTTCTGTTTTTATGGATACATCGCCGATAAGATTGGGATAACACTTGCCAAAGAATTTACGTTGATAGCTCTGGTAATCGGGTGCGTACCTCCCCGAAGCTGGTTCATTGAATTGTTAGCGTGTAATTAATTACGGTGGACGGTGGAGACGGGACGGGGAGTTAACGCTTTGTTTATTACGCTAATTATCATACTAGCGCATTGCAAATTGGTTTCCCGGGAAAGAACCCCGTCACTGGCCGGGGAAATTTGCATAAGCCGTGGAAATCTGCGTGACTTCTTTATGCTGGAAACACAACAAAGTGCGCCTGCAATACTGACACCTGCCTTCCAATGGGCCAAGGATGACTCTCATTGTTCCACCCGACACCCAGTTACGTCACCGGCTTTATCGCCGCAGTGATCGCAGACACGATCCGATTTCGATGACGGAGCATATTTATATTCTGGCCGACTGATAAATAGAAATTTGCTTTGTTTTCTCTCTGGGTTTCCCTTTTTTTGTGCCCACACGTCTGTTTTCTGATTGCCTTCGAGTGGAGCTGTTTGCCCCATTAAAGAACCGATCTCTCTGCGATAGATCGGTAATGAAAATATGTCTCCGCGTTCACATTCCAGCATCTGGTATCTTATCGGTGGAGCAAAGCATCCCGCATCCGAGGGAACACGATTTGTGCCTACTAGGTGGGCAAAGGGAAATATCATTGCGGTCCAAAACTGACCATGTATCGCAAGATCAGAGATCCTTTGATGTGAACTCTACAAGATCTTCTCGGATCTTGCGATGATTCTTAAAATTATCTTCACAAAATCAAGTGTCTCAATATCTCCCTGGGATCACTTCACAGCAAATTTCTTAATATGGATCATACAGGATTCCTCTTAAAAGATCACTTTTATTTGGCTAATATATCATAAGCTTTGTTTGAAGAGTCGAGAGCACCGAGCAACTGATCCCATTGAAGCACCCACTTGAGGCCTCTGCAAATATTTTTGATCACTCCGTATCGTTCTGTTTGAGGTTCGCTTCATTATCAAGTGCCTGAGCATTATTGCACTCTATTCCGCAATTAATTATACCCGGTTCTTAAAAAGAACAAGGGTATATTTAATTCGTACGAACATATGTAACAGGGAGAAGGAAGCGTTTCCGACCCCATAAATCATCTAGCCGTGTCTGTCCGTCCGTCCGTATGTACGCCGAGATGTTCTAAATGTTCTAAAAATCAGACGGTAACTGAGAACCGGGTATTTATAGTCGAGACACTCGACTATAATCTTTCTTACTTGTTTTTAAATTATTATTATAGTTATTTTGGTTTTGCAAAGTTATACCGCCGTTCCAAAGATCGAAGCATTTATAGTTGGTCGGCTAAATTCCAAAAGGCACTGAACAGGGATAAAGCTGCTTTAATCCCAGCCGCTTTAGCATTTTCCTTATCCGATTTTTTATGATTTAATTGGAGGCGGCGTGCGCTACCGAAAATGTGACATTGTAAAGTCATAAAGGCCACGGTCACGATATGGCCCGTGGCCGGGAAATCGGGTATAACCCCGTCAAGCCAACCGCATTGATCCGGATCTTATCGGTGCTCGGGTGGCGGGTATGCAGATCAGCAGGATGATGCGGCAGAAACCGATGAGGGAAAGTGGCCCTTGAGAAGGAACTTGTTAATCTGCAGACGGTTACGATAATCAATGGTCGATAATCTAGCGCTACTATCAGATCAAAACATTAATATTTGGATCACGTATGGCTCTCGGTACGCTGACAGGCACTAAATCGAAGTGTTTGCGACTTTCCCCGGCAGAAATCTACGTTAATTATAGAAAATTGCCTGTTAATAGCGCTTGAGTTTTACGATCCCCAGGTTTTTTGGCAATGAATAGGGACTGTTGGCTGGCCCACTATCAGCGATTAGCCTCTTGACTCAATGGCCAAGATAAGACCCCCAGTGTTCCATTCACCCTTCGAACGTGGGACATGATCGTCAGCCGGACGGTGTGCATCTGCCAAAAGCCCTATGTCATGGGACACTCCAGAAACGGAGGCTCATATACCAGAGATAGCTGCGGCTACCGATTCGATTATCAAGCGATATCACGGGATATCATCGTTGCTTCTAGAGTCTGCTTCTAGATTGCACGCGATGATTCGGCTAATTTAATTGGCAGGTAAAGCTGGCGTCTTAATTGCCAGAGATTAGTAATGTGACAGTTATGATATGCCAGCTTTGCCCATACTTTTCTACCCGTCACCTTGCGGCCCTAAAGATCCGGTACTTCAAGTAGGCCCTGAGAGTATCCTCAGTTCTATTCGACCCCTCAAGCTATTTGTCAAAATTGTGTGTTGTGTCCCCTACATATGTGCTTGGGTTGGGCGAATGACTAATCGGTAATGCCTAGTTACCCTGGTATCTATCAAATCAATCAATAGGTAGTTGGACCCGCCTTACTATCTCTTTTAACGGGTACGCTATGGACTCTAGTCAAGTATCCCTTCTGACAGGGAATCGGAATATGGAATACACCCACATTTTTTATTTTCACAGCCCTCTTGGCCTAATCTCTCGCCCAGATTAGGGTATCAAATGCTTCGACTTGTACTGTATTAGGCCATTAGTTGGCACTTTGCCATGATTATTCGATAGCGGCGCTAGAATCAAAGCTAATCGCTAATCGCCCTCCACCGCGGGCACTCCACACTCAAAAGAGGTGCTCCATTTTTCGATTTCTGGAGAGGCTGATCTGTATCTTTATGCCCACACTCTCGCCACAGACAAACCGGACCGAGCTAATGCCTATGTTCGTTCACTTCTCAGGCGGATCCAGTGGAACAAGAAGCTCTTCCTATGGCTGCTCCTGGCCGCCGTCATAGTTACGGCCTTGGTCTTGGGCCTAGTCTTTGGACTCAAGAAACAGGACCACACCGGCGCCATCGTGTCCAACGGCATCGGATGCGCCGCCATCGGCGGTGATGTCGTTAGCGATGGCGGCTCTGCGGTGGACGCTGCCATTGCCACGCTGCTCTGCGAGGGACTACTGCTGCCCCACTCCATGGGCATTGGCGGCGGCTTTGTGGCTACAATTTATACGCGACACAACCGAAAGGTGGAGACCGTGGTGGCCCGAGAGTGGGCCCCGGCAGCCGCGCACAAGGACATGTTCGTGGGCCTCGACAAGATCACGGGCGCCAAGGCGGGAGCTGTGCCCGGAGAGATCCTCGGGTACTGGGAGATGCACCGCAAGTACGGAATCCTCCCCTGGAAACGTCTCTTCCAGCCGTCGATTAAGTTGGCCAGGGAGGGACATGTTGTCTCCCGGTACCTGGCCGCGGCCATCGCATCGAAACTCACGGAAATCAAAGCAGATCCAGGGCTGTCCTCTACGTTCCTGAAGGCCAACGCGGAGCCCTACGTGGAGGGGGAGTACATGAAGCGCACGCAGCTCGGTGACACCCTCGAGCGGATCGCAGAAAACGGGGCCCAGGAGTTCTATGACGGCGGCGAGACGGGGCGGAAGTTCGTTGAGGACATCCAGGCCATGGGCGGCATCATCACGGAGAACGATCTGCGCAACTTCCGGGTGCACTGGGAGAGCGACGGCCACGTCTCCGCCAATATCAGCGGAGGCTATACCCTGTACACCACGCCGCTGCCGACCAGTGGGCCCGTGCTGGCTCTGATGCTCAACCTGATGGATGGCCTGGAGACGAACAACGACGAGATCTACTGGCAGCGAGTGGTGGAGTCCTTCAAGCACGCGTACGGCCAGAGGACCAATCTGGGCGACTTCCACGGCGACACGGTGGAGGGGCCAGGAATCAAAGCCACCCTGGACAATATCCTGAGGCCAGCGTTCGTGGACAGCCTCCGGAAGTTGATCCACGACGATCGCACCTCGCAGGACTACTCCTATTATGGGGCCAACTTCACGTCGGAGGAAGATCACGGCACCGCCCACATGAGCATCCTGCATCCCAACGGCGATGCCGTCTCCATTACCAGCACCGTCAACACCTAGTGAGTATTACCTAGTTTTATTAACCAGTTTCTCATTTTGATACTGGAAAAGGACAGCTAATGCTTAATTGACCTCATCTTCACTTTTTATTGTCCGATCTTTATGAAACTTCCTTATAGGTAGAAATTAATTCTTATTTATTAATTAAATATTTATTTTGCTCCAACAAAATCTATATCACTTGACAACTCAGGATTACTGTTCAAAGACCATCAGGGCATTCAGTCTAGTCTATTCACAGCTGCCTTATATGCGTATCCTATTCTCAATAGTTGCTCGTAAATTAATGGCATTCTTTGTCCCCCCACAGCTTTGGATGCAAGGTGGCCTCCACCCGGACGGGCATCATCCTGAACGACGAAATGGACGACTTTTCGACGCCGGGCGTGGTGAATGCCTTCGGGGTGCCCGCCTCGCCGGCCAACTACATCTACCCCAGCAAGCGGCCGATGTCCTCGATGTCCCCGGCGATCGTGGTGGACGAGGAGGGCAACGTGCGGCTGCTGGTGGGCGCGGCCGGCGGCACCAAGATCACCAGCAGCGTGGCGGTGACTATCATCAAGTACCTTATCCGCGGCAGCGCCCTGAAGGCGGCCGTGGACGACGGCCGGCTCCACCACCAGCTGGCCCCCATGGCGGTGCAGTATGAGACGGAGGTGGAGAGCAACCTGGTGAAGTACCTGGAGAAGGTGGGCCATTCGATGACCGAGGAAAAGGCGGGATCCAGCTTTGCGGCCGTAACCGCGATCGGAGCCCTCGGGAATCCGGAGCCCGTCTACGATCGCCGCCGGATTGGCAGTTCCCTGACCCTGGCCTAAGCGCACATGCAGCACTGGAGCATCCAGATTTTATTTATTTTCTTTTTTTTTATATATTTACCTTCCCTTATCTATTTAGTACGTAAGCGCCGAGAAACGCCTTGTAAATAGCCGTTGCAAAATCCTATTTCGAATAGAGGAGCGTCTTCGAAAATACTACTTTTATGTCCAAATAACAGGCTGTGAAGCGCCAAAGTAGCCATATAGCGATGAGTTTTATTCTTTTACCTACGATGTGCGATATTTGGTGTTTTTACTGTGTATAATTTTATATATGTGCCCATGTTTGGGGCCTGCTATTTGTAAAATAAATATTATTGTCAGTATTCCAGCCATGGCGTCATTAAGTGCAATTTATTCGGGATTTTGTGGTGTAAAAAGGCGGCGGTCGATGTGACAAACAATTTTAATGCCACGGTATCAAGACTAGAAAGGGTCGCAGCTCAAGAATATAAAATTGTTATACTTTGCGTGGTCGAAGATGTCCCCTTCTGCCTGCTACATACATTTGCACATATCTATAATTTGTACTAAAACTACCTTAAGGTAAATGCTATAAAAAGATGCTTATTGTGCTTAGTCGAAATGTAAATGGTTAAATATGTTATTCGTTTTATTAGCTCGCTGCTGGTTAGTGAACCACTTATTCCAGAATGTTGTTGCGCCAATAAAACCGTATCAGATCTCGAAATGAGTAAAACTAAGAGGTCCGAGGACTAAGGCGCGGGGCAATCAAGTCTCAAACACGGGCAATAGACCGTTCGAGTGGCCGCATCCGCTCCACGGACACCCCCGCCCATTCTTTCCGGTCATGGACAAATGTCCATGACCAAGAAATCAGACTCCACAATTTGCGGAAGAACTACGACATAACCGGAACAGGCACACGACAGCAGATTCCACATATGCTCGAATCCATTGCTCAAATATTCAAATTCCAGACGTTGTGTTACGTTGTATTCTTATGTACTCTTTGATATAGGCAAAAGCGAAGGCATACAACTCAAATGGTCCAAGGATCGCTCACCAAGGACAAGGGACAGGATAATAATTACCCCACAGACCCCCCTACCCCCCAATAATAAGTGCTGTAGAACTTTTATCAAAACCCTTTTTTTTACTTCAACACAAACAAATAAAATGTAGGGAACAATAGTTCGATCTTAAAAGAAAAAGCTTTTAAGCCATTCCATTAGGGTGGGCGCAGGCTTAAAAATAAAATTCACGTAATTATAGTCCACTAGCAGCACCATCAGTCCTACGAAAAAAATCACTTTTACACTCAAATATTTGGTCTCGAGTGTGCCCAATCGCTTTTCCAATCTCGCGTTACTCTCAAGTAAGATGTCAAACATGTTATCTTGCCTGATTTCCTCCCCATCATTTGGCATGCCGGGCTGATCCGGCTCAATTCGGTTGGGGACAGGCAGATCATTTCCTGCAATCGCCGGCATCTCATTTCCTGCAATCGCCGGCATCTCATTGGGAGCGGCCATCGTAGCGACCTGGGGATGTATGAAAGGGATTAACTTGTTTAAAGTGTTTAAATTTTTTTTAAGCAAGAAAAAAGAAGGGGAAAAAAACACCTGCAATGTTTTAGAAAGTGCTCTTAGAACTGTTCCCGTAGACTGAGTAAAATATAGTCGGGGCTGTCAACTGTTGAAGTTTTGAATGTCGCAGACTACTTTGTTTCTCTTTAAAATACATTCGGTTACACATTTTTTTTGGGACTTTATTTATATAGTAAAATAGAAATAATATGACAAATGCATTTCGCAATGTTCATATTCTAATTAATTTCATACCTTGGAAACACAATTTAACCTGTAACCATAGTGGCTTTCAAGTTTTTATACCATGTACCTTAAGGTACAAATGGTATATTAACTTTGTGCAAATGTATGTAACAGCCAGAAGGAGACATCTCCGACCCCATAAAGTATATNTGGGTTTGGGGAAGATTCATTCGATGCCCCGGCCGTCCTGAATACTTTCAGCCATTTGACATATGAAGACGTCTGGGTCTGGGGTTAGGATGTAGGATTTAGTAGATGCGTAAGAAAATTGGAGTGAAAAGGAGGATGTGCACATTGCGGACTCACCGTTAGATCACTCGCATTTTGTTCCTTGAATGATATACATATTACGCTGCACCTCATCGTACTGGGCCTGCAATTTCTTGAGCCGTTCCAGAAGGACATGTTCCCTGCGCTCGAAGTTGGAACGCTTTCGAGTTCATTTGTCTTCTCTTCGACATCAAGTTCCAAGGTTTCATTCATCGACTGACTGGCATCGAGCTTCTATTGACGCATATTATTGTTCTTATTCCTCAAGAACGCAGCCTCTTCTTTGGCTTCCATCAGCTGGAGCTT
>JAJJHQ010003200.1:2992-174000 GCA_021223825.1 Drosophila ironensis
AAGATTTGCAGGGCTTAGCTAACTGAAAGGTTGAACTACGGAGTGAAATTGGTGTTTTAAATAGAATATATCTATAGAAGTAATATAAAAGAACAGAATCTGGTTTGACATAATAACTATAAACATACCCAAAAAATATATACGACGGTACATTATAATAATCGAAAACTTGCCTAATATCTAATATTGTAGAAAGTTTCCAAGGTCCAAGAGCTCGCTTAACTGAAACCTTAAATCAGAGAGCCTCAAGGCGGTCTTATGCATTTTCTAAATATTTCTTAAAGTTTTAAATATTTTTGCACAACACAATCTTAAATTTAATTACAAGTTCAATAATTGTTTTCGATAGTCCCAAGAATGCTTAACATGCAGTTAGGAATTTTCCAAGCTGATAATGCAAAACTGTTTATTTAAGATAAATTCCACTGTAGATTTGTTTGCACTTTGCAGTTTCAAACATCGTTATGATTAGCTTGCACTGAAAATAAATCCGAAACATATGTTATTATATTTTTGCCATTATTTTCTTGTGAAAAAAGGTGTATAAAAATCGTTCACCGCTTTTTCAGAGTGTAAATCACACCAATTGCATGCCTTAGTGCCGTGCTCTGTAATACTTTAAGAGGGCAACTTTCGTCAGCTTATCAGAGTTATTCATGTGGTTTGGATATAATTCCCAAAATCTCATGTTTGCAAAGCTTTGTAGTTTGGTTTGTAGCTAAAAATAAATGATAAAACTTATCGCATACTCAAATGTTTGTCATGACTTTACCTCTTAAAAGTTTAAACAAAATAAAATAAAAGTTTGGAGTATTGTACCTCTTAATATTCCCCATCATTTCCATGTAGTTTGGTTTAGTGCATACTTTTAGGCTATGTTATATTAATGTGTTTTATTTTCTGAACCTCTTTCAGTCCGGCCAATTTGCTGAGGACATGATACCCACAGTTGGCTTCAACATGCGAAAAATCACCCGGGGTAACGTGACGATCAAGGTTTGGGATATTGGCGGCCAGCCCCGCTTCCGATCCATGTGGGAGCGATATTGTCGCGGCGTCAATGCGATTGTGTAAGTCATTAAATCGCTTTAAAAAACACCTACACAACATTCGGTTAATTTATATATATTTGTTTTGTGTAACAGGTACATGGTGGATGCGGCGGATTTGGACAAACTGGAGGCCTCGAGGAACGAGCTGCACTCGCTGTTGGACAAACCGCAGCTGACAGGCATTCCAGTGCTCGTCTTGGGCAACAAACGTGATCTTCCAGGCGCCCTCGACGAAACCGGTCTCATCGATCGCATGTGAGTGCCCCCCAGAGGACCATCTAAATGGCATAAATAATTAATTATATATATTTTCAGGAATCTATCGAGCATACAGGATCGCGAAATTTGCTGTTACAGCATTTCCTGCAAGGAAAAGGACAACATTGACATTACGCTGCAGTGGTTAATTCAACATTCGAAAAGCCAAAGTCGTTAGATAACGAACAAAACACCCACACACACACATACACACCTCCCTACCAACACCAACACACTTAGCACTATATCTCTCACACAGAACAGCTATATATACATCTCTATATATATCTAATAATAATGATACTTTGGCAGAGTGATGATGAGCAATGAGCAGAGCCATCGTTTTGGGGCAGCAGCAGGTCGATGGAGGAGCTAAAACTAAAAAAAAACTAAAACACAGCGAGTAATACTAACTATGCCTTGATGATCTGTTTTGTACGTACGAGTATGTCTGTCTGAATGTAAGTTTGTATGTGATTTCGCAAAAGCAGGGTTCGGGTGCTCGTGTGTCTCGAATTTGTAGTCTCACAAATGGCAGATGCTTAAGGGAATTCTGTGTAAATTGTAAGTTTTGTTAGTTAATCTTTGCCCCCCCTCACACACACACAACAAACACTCACACACGGCTTTGGCATTTGATGGACTTGGATGATCCTGATCCTGATCCTGATCCCGATTGCTTCTTCCAGAGTTTCGTTGCCGCGCCCCTGTTTATGTTTAGTCTTATGTTTAGTGCTGATTGGTGTGATTATATGAATACTATTATTATTTTTATAATTTTTTGTATGCAATTATATAACTTACTTTCGCAAAAAATATTTATTTGTAAACATGAATTTTTGCTTAGCGAAGAAAACAAACTATATGGAAATGAAAACGTTTTAAACTATATAATATATATATACGAATGTAAAATCTATTAAGCATGCGAAAGCCATAGTTAAAGGAATTCCAAGATTGATTGTAACATATGCAAAAAATTGTTGAGTTTTTCTAGCTGCAGCCAAAACCGAAAGAACAAATAATGAAATTCCCCCAAGCCTTGTCAAGCTTTTCTACCTATACTCATTAACCATTCACCCTAGTTAATTAAAATAATTTATATGAAACATAAATGCAAATTAAACACAACAAATACACAATAACCAAATGGAAAACTGAGAACGAGCAAGGCATACACAAACAACAGCGAGAAAACAAAACAAAACAAAACACGAAACGAAATGAAATGACAAAACCAATAAAGACAAATTATAAAAACATTACAAGCCCACAGGCCCACAGTGATTCTCATAAATAACAAATAATTGAAACCCCGGCGACAACAACAGCCCCCAAATGCGGCGTTGAGTGTAATTTATAGAGGCAATCGCAGTGGCCACCCAGCAGACGCCGAGCAGGAGCAGTAGCAGGTTAGCAATTGATAGATGCAGGCAGCCAAACGAACGCATAAATATCCAGGAGCAAGTGCAGCCGCGAAGGGCTAATTAGGAATTCTGTGTGCAGAATCAAGGCATTGCTACCGCAGTAGCATAGTTGAACGCTGGACTCTCGATGGTGTTGGCCCTTCGGGAATAGAGGGAATACGTGTCAAGCACGAGCCGTCGTCTGGGTTGGCTCTGGGCTCTGAGTCATGATCAAATATTCTCATGTCCCTTGTCCGGGGGCTTCCTGCTTCCTTTTCCGAATCTTCCTGTGCGCTGGACGGGGGGAGGGAGCGACGACAAGTTCGCTGCCTGAGTCTTTCGTTGCCGCGAGCGTCTCGCTTCATATTTCAAATTGCGTTAATTACACTTTTAAATGCGGGGTATTAACAGTGCCGGCGATAAGCATCTTTCTGCGCGGCCATTTGCCACAAGCCAAACATTCGGCCATAACTCGAGGCGAATCTCCGAGAGCCGGGCAGCAACAAATGCGGCTAACGACGTGCTCGTAAATTTTGTATAAAAAACTATATGCGAATAACAAAAAAAAAAAAACGCTAATAAACAAACCGAAACAAGCTGAAAACATTTACGAACATTACGCATATACCTTTTCGCTTAGATGCCGTACAAAGTCGTGAAGATGTTGGGGTAAAGTGTGATTCATAGTTGTTAAACAAAGAGTTAAATAGGTTAAGCTGACCTGGGGTGTTTTTAAAGAAAAGATAATAGCCTAGACTTGGCTTTATAGAGACTTCATTACAATATACGGGCTTAATCTAATATAGATATTGTAATGCTCTTCCTTGAAAACAAGTACATTTTAAGTTTAGCTGGGGTGAGTTTTTATAGTAAAGATAATTGCTTAGACTTTGCTTCATTTTATCTATCGGAATATACGGGAGTGAATTAATATAGATATTGTAACGCTTTCCCCTAAAAATAAATAGATTTTAAGCTAAGCTGGGGTGAGGTTTTATAAAAAGGTAAATATTTATGGAGAGGATTAATCGCAATATACAGGATTGAGCTAATTTCGATATTGTAACGCTTTCCCTTAAAAACAAATAGATTTTAAACTAAGCTGCGGTGAGGTTTTTTAAAAAAGATATATAATTGAAAGATCTTAACCTAGACTTCCTTTATTTCACTTGTTTTTAGAGAGGATTAATCGCAATATACGGGATTGAACTAATATCGACATTGTAATGCTTTCCCTTACAAACAAATAGATTGTAATATTAATTAATTGAGCTATTGTTTTACTTGGTCATGTCTCTTTGTTGCCTGCTAGATAGGATCCAAAATATCCATATTTTATAATTCTTTACCTAACCAAAACTGTTTTAACTTAATGAAACGCACTGTGTTTCTGTGTAAAACAAAACTGATATGCTAACTGGTTGCCGCCGCAAAGGCTCTCCTGCTTAGTTCTTTCTGCTTAATTTTCAGCGGCTTCTACGACTTGTGCTGATTATATAATGACATATAAAACATGCCCAAACAACATTTAAATTTTTTTGTAGCGGCTTATGTACATATGTTTGTATTTTTGCAGACCTCATCGAGCGAGATCCATTAATTTGTATGCGCCACAGTTGCCCTCATCGTGACTCCTTTGATGAAAAGCCGTCACTTGATGCAAAAACGACGAAAACCGAAAAAAGAAAAAATGATAATGGATAAAAGAATGAGCAAATCACAGCCGAAATAACTAGGCGGGGTGTTGGCCATAAATTTACACAGAATTATGTTACCAATAAACGATGTAAAGATCTAAGAGTCAAGAGTTAAGTTCTTACCAAGTTGGTGTTTTCCTTTTTGAGCACGTTTTCTGTTCGATTTGTCTTCATGCTGACGTTCCCCTCCTCCGGTTTTTCTAACCAAATTGTTCTTAAATATATTTTAATTGAAAGCCTCCACAATGGTTTCTGCACGAGGCCACCAAAAGTGTGTCTGGCCCGAACATGCTGTGCCACCTGAAAAGTTCCTGGAATTGTCAGAGCCCCAAATGCCCCCCGACCATGAAACAATGCTGGCCAACTCTCTGGAGTTGGCATAAAGTTCAGACCTTAACAAGATGGAACAAAGGCTGTCGTCTGGCCCAGAGTACTCGCCAGACTCGTGGGCAACAGTTTTCATGTTTGCCTCGTATTCGGCTTTATTTTCCTCTTTATTTTTCTTGCTGCAACTGTCGGTAGCAGGATGGCCAGCACGGTGGATCCCGGGGAGGAGCAGGCGATGGCGGATGCGGAGGCTGACAACAGGGCGAATGCAAATAAGTTTCGTCCGCTTATTTCTGCTGAATTTGCTAAGGCCCAGCTCGGCTGATTTCCACCTTTTGGGGCCCTGGTCCTGGCCGTGATTTATCTGGCATTTTATTGGTCAGCGCCATTTCTGTTGCGGGCCTAGACCATAATTTACGCATCCTAATAAAGTCCTCTCAGGTGCGAACAGCTCTCCCGGTTTAATTGATGACAACATCTTGGAATTTTTGTTGGTATGCCAACTGCAGAACAGGCCTCTTTCTTGGCCTGTTTATTTAGCTCCTTGGCCAGCCAGCTGGCTGCTTGGCCAACTGAAATCAGTTAAATAATGAAACATTTGCACGATACTGGGGAATCGAAATCGGAATCGTATCGCGCGCGAGCTGGAGCCTGCAACCTGGAGTTTGAGTACCCAGCTTTCATAGACCAACAGGGGTATATAAAACTACCAAGCTATAAGGTTTTGACATTTACTTTTAAGAAATCTACTAGTTATTTGATTGGTTAGAATTTTGAGGTCCTAATTACACGTATATTATATATATTATACATGTTAAAGTAGAATACAACTTATGGTAATATTTTTTTGAATAAAACTATGAAAGGTTTATAAAATATTATTCATAAGAACGGCTACGTTAAACTACAGGAATTGTTGTGTTAAATACCATATTATTACATTTTGAAAAAAAACCGGAATGATAACTAATATAATCTCTAAAAGTTAAGATGAAATTCTAATGTCAATTGTAATTTTAGATTGCTAAAATGTTTTGAATATTTCAGAACAAGTTCCTAGGTAAAGGTATTCCTTGATATACCCATAAATAAACAGGAAGATGACCTGAAAAATATCTATAAACGTATACCAGGTATTTGCAAGTCTACAACTTTATTCCAAGGAGTCCTTACTATCATTTTTTCGTTTGCCCCTACTTGGCTAAGGACAATCAGCACAATCCACAGTTGTATGGTGCTACATATCGTACAAGATTTCCGGGAATTGAAAACTGCTAAAAATCGTGTTTGATTCCCTGCTCCTTTTGCATGCAACCCGGGCCGAGAGATATTTGCAGCAGCAGCAGCAAGCAGCCGCGGAAAGCGGGGAACAGCATCTACGATACGCGTCGTGGTTCAACATGCAATCGCAACAAACGAAAGCAGCTTGTTAACTAATTAAAACCAAAATATATGCAAATCAAAGGCCCCAAAAAGTAGCCAGAATCGAGAATCCAAAAACGGACTCGAGGACTCTTCCTCGGCATTTGTTATTCGAGGTTTTTTTCCCTCTTTATTTTTGTTAAGCTACTGTTTGCCATTGGCTTGGGCCTTGGAGCCTTGGGGCTTGGGGCCTGGGGCTCGGAGTTTATTTTTTGCGATCTTTTTTCGGGGGCAATTAAGCCAGCGAGGTAGCCAAGTTCCTGCCATAATGCTGCAAAATCGTTAACTAAATAGCACAAAGAGCATTGTGGAAAAATTAATTGCAACATTTTGAGCCAGGGATCGTTGCCAGGGCCAGGCACTCGCCCCCGCTTTTTATCCTGCCCCAAATGCAATCAATTCACTATGGATTCTGGATTTCTGGTGAAGCAATCGATGCGGATTTACGAGTTGCCTGCATTTTGCCTTTTCAAGCCAGCCATTTGGCCCATTGTCGAGTGCCCCCAGAGGGCCCGAAGATGATGGTGCACAGTTAAAAAAACACGAGTTCTTTTCGGGTTTATAAGGGCTAGAAGGTAAGATCCATAGACGTCACTTTTAAGGCTTTGTTTGTCCTGAACTGCCTAGAATTTCCTTGAGAAATCTTTGCTAAAGTAACCTTTTCAAGTCAAAGATCATATGCAGATCATCGCTTATAAGTTAATCGATACTTTCAGTGCATTTGAGTGGTGGGTGAGTGGTGCTCCCTCCGCCGAAGAGGTCTTGCGTCTGTTGCTTAGGTGCGGACATATGTAAAACAAGCCATGAAACAACCGGCTGGGAGCAGGACTCTACATCTCCTCCTCATTCCGATTCAGATTCGGAAGTGAAATTTATTTTGCATACGAGCCCTCGCCCCACAGAGCCAGCCAATAGCCATTGTCTTTTGTTTTCGCTGGGATGGAGCATGGAGCACTCATGGAATGGAGCACTCTGTGGGGTCACCGGCAAGTGCTCCTGGGAAACTTTTTGCCCGGCGCATATATCAGGGCCAGGGATACTAAGGGCAGGGCGAGCGAGAGCCGGTAGGACCCTTTCGATTGTCACTGGGAAATTATCCAATTTTGTGGTTTGCATTCAAATTGAGCAGCGGCGGCTGTCAATTTACCAAAGGCCCGGCTGCAAGGAGCAAGCCAAGCAAACCAAGCAAGCCAAAAAAAAGCCACCAAGAGGGATTCGGACGAGTAGCTGTCATGTTGATGAATGCAATTGGCAATTGCCCCCGGAGTGCTGTGTGGTCCCAGTAATTCGTTCTCTTCGCTTCGGTTTAGTTTCGGTCAAACTCCGCCGGGGGGGTTGAGCCGGAGAAATCATAATCGCGATCTGGCTTCGATCCCGATTTCGAACCCCTTTTATTGCCTGCTTCCGGATATCCATGGCCATTAAATGCATGGCCAACGCCGTTTATTAATTGCATCAAGATCAACTCGCCAACGCCGCCAGCTTAAAACAGGCAAAAAAAAAAAAACAAAAAAAACGAGGAACCAAAATTGTGATAAGAATTTTCACTAATGAGTATTTACCTTTTGGGAATGGATGTGGCTTTGGCCACGGCTTATTTGGGGTAGGGTTATAACTTATGTATAAGCGCACGTTTACGTTCACGGGGCGTATGCTTAATGCTAGATTAATATCGCGAATTTCATGTGCGCTGAACTTAACGGCTGATCGCTCATAAAATTAATCAAGCTGCTTTAGGCTACTTTAATGTTTTCAGCATTTTAAGTTCTTCGATACTCTAACGCTGCGTGGGTCGAAAAATATTTGCATGCGCTTCGCATTTTAATCGAAAGTTAGGTTGGTAAATGTATCGATATATTTACTAATTCTTTTCTTAATCGTTAGAAGCGTCTTGCATGTTAATCGAAAGTTTGGATGGTGAATGTATCGATATAGTTCCTAATCGCTTATGTATTTTATAGGTACTATTATGACACTTCCGCTACAAGCCATTCGAAAGTTCCTGCAAATCCTCGGCAGGGCAACCAGTTTTCGTTGCCTCGCGGACATCTTTGGCTTGTTTCGAAAATGTTGTTAATATTTTCACATACTTTGGTGGGATTTCCTTTCCCTTCGCTGGCTGGCGGTTAACAAATTGCTTTCGTTATCGCCGATTTCGATGGAGAGCGAGTTGAATGCACTCTGCCAAACGCTGGCTCTTCGATTTGGACTCACCGCCGACTCCTTCAAGTCGGCGGACCCACGTCCGAGGGCCAAGCCGTTTGTTACATTATAAAATATAATAAATTTCGCTAGCCAATCGAGCGGAGGAGCAGCTAGATAAATAATGGATTTTGCCCATAAATATCCTGCATCTGCTGCCGTTGTTTGCTGTCTGATTGACGCCTGACGTTTGTCATGGCTAGCCGGGCAATTTGCATTGGGTTTTTCATTGGAAAATGCCAGCTTTAATTGAATTTGTACTGACGAAAGTCTTTTGGCGACTCCGCTCCGATTTATGTCTCCTTGGGCTTTCGTAATAAACATGTCAGTCGCCGTTTGCGATCTTCGCTTGGCCGCTTGGCATCATCGGTCTCAGCTCCAGCGCCTGACTTTGGGCCAACTAATTTGAGCGCTAGCTGGGAACAGTTTTGTGGGCCCGATCGAAAAAACAGGATGAAGAAAAACCTGCTTGGATGCTGCGATGCTGCGGAGCTGGCTGGCATCGCTGCCACTTGCACCAATCCAATCCCGGTTGGCTAGCTTAATGCCATAATTTATGCGCACAACTCGATTTCGTTGCCGTGGCTCTGGCTCCGCCTTTTGGCCAATCAGCGACGCTTTTCTGGCCATGTCTAGGGCTGGCTTGCAACTTCCGCTCGCCGGAGGAGTTTTCGCCGGGCCTGTAGCACCTACTATACCTTAGTACTATATCGAAATTAACTTATGATTTGCGCTTCGATTATCTTTAAACAACAAAACATTGTTAGAAAAATCCACCTTGACTTTTAAATTAAATCTCAATCTTTTTAGGAAGACTGCATCACAGAAATCCGCTTGCCAAGCTTTATTTTATATAAAATTAAGAAAGAAATCGAAATCACAAGTCTATTGCTATGGCAACTTGTTACCCAATAATTTTAAAGGGAACATTTATTTAACTTAGTAAGTTATGTAAAATAATAGTAAATTGTATTGAGATTTATTGAAAACTTAGGGAACGCATTGCAAATTTAAGGTTCATTAAAGTTATTGATAGTATAATCAATAACTTGTATAATTATTCAGAAGTTGGTCTATTATTTAGAAGAATTTGACTGATCTTAATCAAATTTTTCGGGCCACACAAAGTAGTGAATATTTTGCTTGTAAGACGAAAAATATGTTATTTAATATGCTTCCATTTTAGCTATATGGGTAACCAAATTGGCACATTAAACATTTCGTTCCTATATTACACATTACATAAAATACATTGCCAAAATCAGTTGATTTACCTTTCTTAAACATACAGAAAGTCATAGCATTACCTATGGACGGCTTTGAATGAATATAGTTTGGTAAATATCCAGTCTATTTCGTAGGTTATTTCAATAAATCCATACCCTGCAGTACAATATCTTCGAAATTTACACTTATGCCGTATTTCGTATATAAACACCCAATTAAAATCGCCCCTAAGCGATCCCCGCGCTTAAGATGTTCGGTCCTAGCGGAAACATGAATTACACATTTCTCTGATCCTCGAATTCGACTCAGAAGGACTTGCACCTGCCGGGGCAACCTGCGCCGCCAGGATGAAGCAGTAAAAATGCAGCGCGTGCCGCGTGTGCCCCAAGCAAACCAGGGGCAGGGGCATAAACCGCCAAAAAGGAGACTCGCATGCAGGAAACATTAAACCCAGAAACCGAAAGTGCAAGGTGCAGGCCCTCAAATGTGAGAACATCCATGGGAATGGGCACAGGGATCGTCATCGCATCGGTTAATTGAATTAAACCCAACTATGGGACTAAGCCGAAAGGCAAGCCGTAGATACAAACCCTCGAAACCGCAAATGGGCGAAGACAAAACCACAATGCTAGACGGATTATTGAATTTCTCGTTTTGCGCTTGAGTGGCGGAAAATGCAACACATTGGATTTGAAACTCGAACAGAGATTTAATGCCTCAGTGGCTATATACACACACAGCTCTTTGCAGAGCCCGAAAACCGAAGTGGGATGAATTGATCTAATCGGATCCCAGGCCGGGGCGATCGCTTTGTCAATTGCCAATTGATCTTTTGAGCAATTGATCCGCTTTCGTTTCGCCAGGGTTTTGCTTTTCTGTATTTATTTTTTTGTATTGTAGTTTTTCCAATTTTAGGGGTGCGTGCCATAGCAGATATCAGCGAAATCAATTATAGCCAATACAGCATTTCTTATAAGTTTTCAATGCAAATACTGCACAATTATTCAAGGCGATTGCCATCTAAATGTGATTTTAATTGTCGGCATTAATTAGCCAACGATCGGCGATGATGGAGATGAGTGTTTGCCATGCGATAACCAATTGACTTACATCGCACACACATGCCCACTTAAGCGCGGCTTAAACCCGGTTTAGTCATGAAAAAAAAATAAAAAATAAAATAAAAATAAAAACGCTGACCACGTCCGAAATTGATTCTTTGCGTTGTCAAACTTTATGGACGGCCATAAAGTATCGCATCAAATCAAAGCGAATATAGGGAGCTAAGCCGCGGGAATCCTCAGAGCCGGGGCACGTGTAAATAAATTGCTTTCCGATGGGTTAGCGCGCCAAGGCGAACCCTTCCACTTGACCTCACCGACCCATCCAGCGGCCACTGCTGCTCCTGCTGCTCTCTTTATCAGTGAAAAGTGACCAGCCCAGCAGCGGAAGGGTTGCGTCTAATCCCTGGCAATAAAATACAATTTTGTCCAGGCGCAGAATGCATAGCAACTACAGCAGGACCTCAGTAAGCGGAACTAAACGGGGAAATGCGAAATAAGAAATTTAAGGCAATTATAAGGACGCTACTTTACAAAAACTTCGAGGCTAAATATCTAGTGAACTATAAAAATCATATGTATTTATTTGTTTCTAACACTTTTCTTAAATAGATAGCCGGTTGGTAGACGGTTTTTAAAACAAACTTGTGCTGATCTGGTATCACAAAATTCTGAATATGAAATTACTTTTTCTCTATCGATTGTAGTCTCCAAAAGTTAGGAGTTCATACGGACAGACGGGAGGATATGGCTAGATCGACTTGGCTTTTGATATGCCAAAAATATGTATCCCATAAAGTGATTGGAAAGGCGTCCTTCTCCCTGTTAAATACATTCGCAACCCTTTTTTATAAGAACCGGGTATAAAAAGGCATTTATTAAGCTCAGCTTACATATTTCAACAATATATCTATTTGCATAATAAAGCTGTAAGGGAGCTAGCAATTTAAATAGAAAACTATGAATTTTATACATTTTAAAAAACTCCTTTTTAGGGAGATTTCACTGCATTCAGTTAGCAAGACGATGGCGTGGGTGTTGGCCATATCTTTGCTCTGGCTATTGCTCCGCTCGATGTCGTTCTGTAAATAAGAATTGAACTGTGAAGAAGCGATGCGAATGACGTTTACTTTTTATGTTTGTTTATCGCTGAAACCGAAAGCTGGACACTCGCCTCATCCGAAGGATTTTGTTGTATTTTCGGGATTTATGTTGCTGCTCTTTTGGCAATTGGACGAAACTTTGCCTTTTTGTGATGCCCCCACCAATCATTGAGCTGTGTAATTGAGTCGGCTAGGAGATCAGGGAATACGGCCGGGAAACTATAAAGTTGCGAAAGACATAAACCTGGCCGGGAGTTCTGCTTTCAATGTAATGTTGGCCATCGCGTGAGGCCAAAAAGGGGGTTATTCTCCGCTTTTATGGCTTATTACTGGCCTAATTGAGGCCATTGTCATTCTGGCTCTTTGCGGATCTCGCTGCAGCTCGCATGTCACTTGCGACGCAGGTTTTGCGTTTTTGGTTGGGGCTTGGCTTACGTTTGGGCTCTGGCTCTTGGGTTCTGGCTTGGTTTTGGGTTTGGGTTTGGGTTCACTCGCCCACTTAATTGACATGTTGGGTACGTGTGTGTATTCCTCTTTGGAGGCTCAAAAGCTGAAAGGCTGTTGGCCGAAATGCCCAAGTTGCACGTGAGGCGACAATTATGCAGTTCCATTCTCCTGCAACATGTTGCAAAGTGTGCGGACGATGTTGCTGGGATCTGGATCCCGAGATCTGCCAGAGACCAAGATGTCTCGCACGGGAATTACAGGTCCCCGAGATGGGAGGAGTGATAGGTAACATGCTAATACTTGTTATTAATGCCAGATGGCATAGGGGGGGTTACGGAGTAGAAGCTAACTAACGAGACAAGAAATTGTCTTACTTTGGGGTTTTAAATATATTTAAATACACCTGGAAAAATTAATTCAATTATAAACCAAGTGCATACGAATTTTTCATATATGACTATTTAAGTAAACTTACTAAGTCAACTGGACTTATGTTCCAAACTTTCGGTATATTTATTTGAATCTGAAAATATAGCTTGTTTTGGGATAAGGAGTTTAAAACACGCAATTTACAGTTATTTTAGGATATCTATAAAACATTATACTATACCTCCAAATAGATGAGTTACAAATTAAACTAGATTAATTTTTGAGTGGTTAAATAAACTTAGTAGAGGTTTTTAAGTAAACTTAATAGAGTTTGCTTATGTTCTAAAATTTTAAGATATTTATCCGAATGTAAATGGATAGCTAGTTTTGAGATAAAATCATTTAAAACTCGCCATTTATAGGTGTTTAAAAATACGTATAACAAATTATACAATAGCCTCGAATACATGACATTTTTACGACATAAAATTGATTAAGTTTTGAGAATCTAAATAAACTTAGTGGAGGTTGTTTGTTATACACATGAATCTTTGAATCTAAAAATATAGCTAGTTTTGAGATAAGAGAGTTTAAAACCCGCAATTTATAGTTCTTAAAAATGATCTATAAAAAATAATACAATAGCTCCAAATAAATGACTTACAATTTAAACTTGTTTGATGTTTGAGTACCTGTTTAAGCAAACTTCGTAAAGTTTGCTTATAATGCAAACTTTCGGGATATTTATTTGAATTCAAATGTATAGCTAGTTTTGAGATAAAAGAGTTTAAAGCACGCAATTTATAGTTGGTTAAAAATATTATAAACAATTTAGCTTCGAATAAATTACCTGCAAAGCCCGGTGCGTTAGATGTGCCATTAATATTTTGACTGTCATGTTTGAATACATTTGCCGTTTTAATTAAATTCTTTATCTACAACAAACCTCTGGAATGCAGTAGCAAGCCGGCGTACAAATTTAAACGTTCGTTAAGGACTTTTGCCTGTTCAGAGCCTGTTAGATGGACGCATTGTAAGTGGGTTCGTTCCTAACCTGACGCAAAGTGGCATAATTACATGTTCCGATGACAAATGCCAAGTCCGCTCTGCGGAGCCAAAAAGGGACCCTTCTTCATTAGGGATTGCCCCGCGGATTGGGGGACGGGGGTGCGTCGCCCTGACCTGAGGAATGCTGCACGAATGCGCGCGATTAAATAGCCAAAGGAATGACCAAAAAAAAAAAACAGGCTCGTATGGCCGAACGGAGGTAGGAAATGTTGCAGCTCCGCCGCCGCTGCTTGCTACCACAATTGCATTTTTGGTTACATTTCGCTCACGTTTTGGGCTGCAATTAAAAACGAACGAAAGGGAACCCAAAGTCGAGGGCGTGCGGCGCGGCGGGGGTAGCGAGGGGAAGGCCGCGTTTAGCCAACTATGAAGATTTAGATAAGCGTCTCATTTTCCTAGCAGCTTGCCCAGGGTCCAGTGCAGTCCAGTTCGCCGGCGAGTCCCGCGTTTTCCATTTCATTTCATTTTCGTGTGCCACAGGGGCGTGTTTCCTCGCACACAAAAAATTGTCGCCTGCAGTTGGATGCAGAAATAGAGGGAAAACAAGGTTGTACACTAACCAAAAATAGTTTTTTAGTCAACAAAACATATAAAGGATAATTAAAATACAAAGAGAATTTATTTAATTATATTTCTTTTCCTTATAACCATTGATTTTTAAACTTTTTTAACCCTTGTATTAAGTTTTTGTACAATTTTATTTCCTGTGCAGACCTTGGGTTTCTAAACTTGCATTTAAATTACATGAAAACACATTCGTTTCTTGTTTACGAGGGTGTAAACTTTACTGCACCTCCCGGCCTGCTTCTTGACCCAAAAATGCACTTCTAATAATGTTATTTTAAATGTTTTTGCAGCCCACAACCTGGTTGTTGCGACGCTTTTTCAATTAAGCAGTGGAATACCCTGGAATTTGATAGATAATACCCCCCAAAACAAATTGCTGCAGCGCGCTGCATCGGCCAATCAAAACTGATCCGCTTTCTTGGTCGTGGGGTCGTTTGTAATGATTGCAAACACAATCTGGCCATGTTGATCTCGCCGGGCCGCCTGCCTTTGGTGGCGGAGGAGAGAAAAGAAAATGCTTTTCCACAGAATTTCCCTCAGTTACCCTCAGATCATGACTGCGGCTGCATAGAATTTCAACCGTAATCGCGGCGAGCGACTAACAAACCAGCAAACAAGGCGAAAACAACCCAAGTACGAGCAACAACGGACGGCACAAACAAACAAAGAGCGGCAAAGGTATCATCATAATCATAATGCGCATAAGCCGCCTTCAGATGGGCTCGAATAAAAAAGGGAGTGCGGCGAGGCGGGGAGGCGGAGTCCCGGGCCTTCATTCCAACGAATTCGCAATTCTGCGAAATCAAATTGCACAAATATTTCTCTTATGCAATGCACCAGGGGGATCAAGTTTGTGCCAGGGGCAGGGGGTATTTATTTACAGGCAGAGATCCCCCAGTTGGAGCACTAACTAAGTAACTAAACCCAGAGCCGGGAGACGGGAGACCGGTGACTGGGACTTGGTCTAAGGCTTAGCCATTGTTAGACGCAGATGCAGACGCAGACTCGCAGACACCAAAGCCTCAAACAGGGCTTACAGGTTTACACGTGAAACCAGCTCAGGAATACTTGCTAGACTTTCGAGAAGAGGAAAAAAAATATTTGCGATCAAAAAGTTTGAACCGCCCCCGGGTGGACTCGAACCACCAACCTTTCGGTTAACAGCCGAACGCGCTAACCGATTGCGCCACGGAGGCATATGATCGAGGCGGGTCAAACGCTCAATTGGAGGTAAGGGCATGTCGGGCCAAAACTATATAGTGTTGGGGTGAATCCAAAAATAGAAACTGTTTGTGTTTGCCAAAGGCAAAAGGTTATTTATGTAAATAGACGATAGAAATTCTACACAAACCTGTTTTACACAGATCGTTCAATGAAGAAGCGTGATGAGTGGAAATATCTTGAAATTATGGAAGCTAATTTTGGTATACCTTCAAGATTTATAAATATAGAGACTTGAAAATCAAAAGAATGTTTATGTATAAAGTAATTGTAAGCTTTTCGTTGGATTCTAATGTATTAATACGTTTTTGGACAAGAGTGGGGCATATATTAACCGGTCCTGTGGCGCAATGGATAACGCGTCTGACTACGGATCAGAAGATTCCAGGTTCGACTCCTGGCAGGATCGAGAAGCTTTTTTTTGTATTATTATTATTGAAAATATTTATATATTGAGAAAAATCTATAAGCAAGTCTCACATTTAATTATTACGAAAACTAATTACAAAAAAATAAATATGAGTCATGATAAAACATCTGTAAAAAAATATAACAAATAAAAAAATTAACTTCGATCCTGCCAGGAGTCGAACCTGGAATCTTCTGATCCGTAGTCAGACGCGTTATCCATTGCGCCACAGGACCGGTTGAAATACGATCTACTCTTGTCCAAAAAAATATTTCTACATTAGAATCCAACGAAAAGTTTAAAATTAATTGATATATGTATAAGCATTCTGTTAATTAATAGAAAAATAAAAAAATTCACTTCGATCCTGCCAGGAGTCGAACCTGGAATCTTCTGATCCGTAGTCAGACGCGTTATCCATTGCGCCACAGGACCGGTTGATTCACTACCAACCCATCGACAAACTTCTGACCAAAAAATAGTTTCTATAAATAGACTCAATTAATTCAGGTGGTTTTTGATCGTCTTTTTCGGGTACTTTGCATATCATTATGCTAACTGATATAAATAATTTTTTGACAGGCAGCTGAGAGATTGAATTTCGGTAATCTTATAAGATCATTATTGAAATGAGGGGTATATGGATGTATATCGAACTAACTGGATAAGTTATTGAATTGTTTCGATTGTGGTTTTGAATTATGAGTTCGTTTTGGGTGGGCATTGGGTTACAAAAAACTTAATTTTGTATAACTTCAGGGGAAGTATTTTTAGGAATATTATTAATACAATTTGTGATAATAATTATTGATCATCTATTCCTGAATTCGCATTCTTTGCCGTCTCGTGTAAACCTGCAAAGCGTCTGCGAGTCTCCCGTGAACGTGATAAGCCAAATCCAACCGCATCATCATCGCCGCCGTCGTGTTGGCTGGAGTTGCCTTTGGAGATGGTGAAGTTGCTGCTGCTGGGGCTGGTCGAGATGCCCCCACCCCGGAACGGGCAGGCCGGGCCAATCGGCATCGCTGCCATGGAATTACAGCATCTCTAATCTCTCGACAATTGTGGGCGCGCACACCGAGCGCTGCGAGAAATCATGCGAGGAGGAAATGGAATCGCGAAATGCAATGCAACTGCACCTGGAGCTGCAGATGGAGCTGGAGATGGAGCTGGGGAACGGAGGAGGTAGCGGTGGCGGTGGCGTGGACCAGGCGGTAGACCCCAAGCAGTCTGCTAGGGTCTGTTAATGCCCCCAATGCTGTGTGACTCGCTCGGTTGTATCTTTTTTGTTTTTGGCCATGACCATGTCCCTGATTCCTGTCCCCTGATCGTCTGATCGTGTCTCTTGTATCTTCTAACTCGCGAGAATTCCTTTAAATGGTTTTCGTAACAATTTTTTCCCTGCCGGCCTCTGCTTGGCTTCTTATTATTTCTGTATTCCTTTTTTTTTGGAGGGAATTTTTTGTGGCGGGCAAATGAATCATCCCAGCCGGGGCATGGAGCTCCTCCCTGCTGTGGCGTCGAGTGCCGGGACCCAGTCCAGTCCATGGGAAAAACTGAAACTAAAGTCATGGCAGTTCTTTGTATATTCAATACCCAAAACTAAAATACTCGCTATAATATTATGTTTATAAATTCAGGGTTTGTAAAACTCAATGTATAAAATATATATTTTCTTAGTCTTTTGCAATAAGTTCTTTTTTCTTGTGTAAGAGCCGCAAGTTTGAGGGAGCAAAAGGAAGGTGGACCTGCACAAGATGTGTGAATTTTTTTCGGATTCCGGCCTGGGACTAAGACTCTGCAACTTCGACTGGACTCCGGTTGGGGCTGTGGCGAAAAGAGTGAAAATTTATTGAGCTGTGGGCGCGCATTATTCATGCACTGCATCCAGCAAACAGTCAAGATCCAGGCGATGGCGATCCGAGAGACCTGGTCCCAAAAGTAGGCGACACCAAGTCGATCCGGAAAGCCAGCGCTGAGGACTTCGCTTGGGGACTCGGCGGCCCGCCGCCGTTTGCCGTCAGTTTGGGTTAACAGGTTAATGTTGTCCACGGTCCAGAAAAGAAAAGAGCCAGAGCAGAGCAAAGAACTATGCAAGCACTACCATTGTTCCTGCAGCCTCCAGGGGCTGGGGTTGCGATTGGAGACCGTGACCAGATCGGACCACTTATCGCCTGTCAAATGCCATCGATGATGTTGTTGCCTGCCCCCTAATGATGAAAGTTTTGCCACTAAGTGGAAGTGGAATGCAAACTTTCCCCGCCAATATTTTCAGGTGGCTAACAATCCAAAGTGTTGCCAGATTATCACCTCGACTCTGGTAATTACACAAGAAATTATGTCGGGAACAATAATTCGTTGTGGCATAATTCCGGGAAATTGAAATTTATGCCTCCGTGTTCGAAGGCGATCCAGCTTCTTGGCCATGCTCCGGGCGCATATATCGCGTAGCATCAATAAATTCTCACAAGCCAGTGTAGATGTCCGCACGGAGAGAAAACCGATATACAGAATTACAAATTGTTTGATCGAACCTCTTATTCTTTTCCTATATGTTGGACACACTGTATTGAATTTTCCCCAGTGCACAAAAACCAGCAAACAGAACAGAAACAGCCGAGAAGCGAGCAGCAATCGCAGGTATCAACATTTCATAATATTTACAATAAACATGCAACTGTGCGGAGTTGCAAGCAGGAGGGCTGGGGGCAGGCAGGAGCAGCCAGAAGCAAAGGATGCTGCAACACGGAGTGGCAGCAGTTGTTGGCCACATTTAGGCCTTCATGTTGCGTGAAATTTGACACTTTGGGTCGGGGATGACGACACAAATTTTCGCTGCATCTTGGCCAGACAGACGGGCAACATGTTGCATGTTGCTCCTTTTTGTGTTGTTGTGGCTGTGGTTCTCTGCTTAACTTGTTTATAGAATCCCTGCCACTTGGGGGCTACCGAATTTATGTGCCTTTGTCATATTTGCCAGGCTCTTCTTTAAGATCTTTTGTTTCTCTCGCATCTTTTTTTTCGCAGTTTTGTGCGTTTGTTAAACAATAATACACAAATATGGCCACTGCCTGGTTGTCAACAACTAACCCAGAGGCCAGTTAACCTCTCCACAGTCATCTCCCACTCCATGCCGGGGGAGCAACTCCAAGACCTGGTTGCAACCTCAGGTTGTGGCTTAAAAGGCAAGGCTCATTCCCATTGCATGTGCCATGCAAAATGCACACAATCAAGCGACAAATTGATCGCACTCCCAGATAGCGCCGTTTCTGTACGATGGAGTGTATTCCTTCTAAAGGATCTACTAATCTTTTAAATAGGGAGTACTTTGGTCAAAGAAAATGCGTTTTTAAAGTTGCAAAAATTGCTAGTATTTAGAGTTGCAATGTTGTGCCTAAAAATACCTAGATTTCTAGTGTTATGCCTACAAAATGGGACCACTTCTTTGACATTGGATGTAGAGTTTATATTATAGTTTTTACAGTTCCAATTTATTGCCTAAAAATAACTAGAATCCTAGTTTTAGGCTTACAAAATGGACTACTATAGGATGTAGGATGTAGAGTTTATTTTTAAGTTTTAAGAATTGCAATATTTTGCCTAAAACTAAGTAGAGCTCTAGTGGTAAGCTTACAAAATGGGACTACTTTATTGAAATCGTAGGTAGAGTTTATTTTATAGTTTTTACAGTTCCAATGTATTGCCTAAAAATATCTAGAATCCTATTTGTAGACTTACCTTATTTACTTCGAATGTGGAGTTTATTTTAATGTTTTGATAGTTGCAATGTAATGCTAAAAAATAACTAGAATTCTAGTGGTAAGCTTCCAATTTGGGACTTTGGAAAAATTGAAGGAAATCATTATAAATGAGCTTAGAGAACTGTCAGTTCCACTGTGGCATGCAGCTTTCTGCCCCACCATGTTCCGGTCTTAGGCCTACCTACACTGTTCTGGCATACGAGCATCTGGACCTCTGCGCGCTCGCTTGGGGAAGAGGTAACTAATATCTGTTGCAATTGCCAATGCCAATTTTCCTATTTAATATGCCACGAATTGACATGGGCCGTTGCCATTAGGCATTTGATATGACCGGGCCCAGAACCAGGCCCCGAGCCGAGCATTCCTTGTTTGGAGTTGGAAGCCGGTCGGACGGACATGTGATGACATTACATGGATTGCCTGGATTGCATATGCAAACCAGATGCAGTTGCTGCGACTGCAGTGGCATCCTCGTGCCTAATTTAATCAAATTAGCTGAGAAATGCAGTGGAATGGAATTGTTTTGGGGCAGAAACTCATTACGTTAATCAGTTGATTGTGCGAATCTAAAACAAATTACGGCTACGACAGTGTTGCAACATGGCAGAGGCATATGGCAATTTCAGTAATTAATTTGCCGCCCTCCAGGCCCCCCACATTGCCGGCTCCCAGCGCCCAGCGCCCAGATGCCAAATGCAATTTGTGCAATTTAATTTCATTAGAATAATTCTAATTAGAACAATGAGTTGTAGTGGCTATCACGGGCGAACAATCGTTTGACTAAGCACCCAGTCGTTCGGGATGCAGCCCACTGTGGATGTGTGATAACGGAAATTTAATTGAAATTGTGGCAGCTTTTGTGAAATTATTGGAATTGCCAGGCAGGAGCAGCCAACCAGCGCGAGAGCCAATTACATTTAGCAGTTGACTTGACCTTCCCCACACCCTCCCTCTCCCCGGAGAACTGGACACCCGATGGACGATATCCGAAACCAAGCATTGATGAGCTGGCCGAGGGATCCAATGATATCGCATTATAAATACGACTAATGGAAGTTGGCCCACACAGATTATAATGTTTGCTGCCATCTAAATTGAATTGCAATCGAGGCTCTGGCCCTGGCTCTTTCTCTTGTATTGAAATTCATTTAAATCGACTCCATGGAAGCCATAACCGGTGCCTATCGCAGCTAATCATCTAAAGAAGTGTGTGGCCGGTGTGAGAGGAGTGGGCGTTGGTACGGGTCCCTGTGTGTCGCCATTGTTGGGTGCACATTTCCAATCAGATAATCACGCAGCCGTAACGCACGAACCAGAAACAGAACCCAGGAACCCAGGAACCGAGTGACAAAAGCCACAAAGAGCCGGAGGACGAGCGGAGGACAATTCGGAAATGAATAGGGTCTGCGGAGCTTTGTTCCCTACATCCCAGGGCCGCCACACTAATTAGTTAATGCATGACCAAATATTTGTAGCCCTTACCGGGAACCAGCACTCAGGAAAATTCGATTTATATTGAACTGTTTAGCATTGAATCGTTTATAGTTGTGTATCCCCAATCAACTTGTTTATACACAAATTCCAAAACTCATAATGCAAATTAAAAAGTTTAATAGATAAATTCAGTTAACATTTCCTTAATGCCAAATGACGTCTGCGTTTTAATCAGTGGGGAAACATCTTGTCAAACAAAATGTTCTTGATTTTATAAACAGATGTTTTCGATAATCAAATTCGATTCGGTTCGTAGGCCGGGACACATGCATGGGCCCAAAATCATATTACTAATACATTATCCGCTCTCTTGCTTTTGACTCCAACTAATTAGTTAATGCAGGTCCCCCCAATAATATTGAAGGGGTCCAGTGTTTCCTAATAGACCCACACGAAGCCCGTTTGCAACAACAAAACCCATTGATTTATGTTCATATTTAGTTCGGTTTATTTATGTCGTTTGGGGCATGTCCTCCACAATCTCCAATTCCAACTGGTTTCAGGTGGCGTGCCCCATTATCGGGGTTTCCCATTGGCTGAACATATAATACTATATACGCACATATGCCATATGGTTATCTGCGATGCCGATTAACTGATTTATATGGCTGGCCATTGCTTATGCATTGATCACCGTATTTGGAATTAGAATAATAGTTTCGGTTACCATTACAATTGACCCGTGACATATGCGGCACTTTTTTTACTGTTTTCGGGGTAATTTCGAAGGCAGTGGCTCGAATGACTTATTTTGTTTCAATTATATAGTAATTATATTGCAATTAGGTGTGCGTTTTGAAGCCTAATGGTAGGGGAAGTACCCGGCAAGCCTGCTTAAAGCTCAAAAGCCTGTTCCTGTTAGAACTAATAAAGCATATTAAAAACCATTAGGTTTTGGGGGGCCATTTAAAAGATTTTGCAATATTGCAGCTTAGCAGCCAGGCATGTGTATGGGTATATATGTTACCACTTCAATTACCACACGAATTGGACCTGCTTGACTGGCTTGTTTGGCCTGCCGTGCACCTAATTGCTGTCCCAATTATTGCACTGCTCAGAGAGATATACCCAGCCGATAGGTTTGCATTTGTTTGATTGTTTGAATTTGGGAAAAAATTGATGGCGCAATGAGCGGAGACAAAGACCTTGGCAAGGTGCAACGGAAGCGGATGCCGCGCGACAAAAGCCTAATGGGGTCATCATTGCAGTTTACTCGACTGGATGTGGAATTAATGACGGGCTAACACGCGCTGCTGCTGGTTGGCCATAATGTGAGCTATCTAATTGATGGGGGGTGGGAT
Organism: Drosophila ironensis; assembly: GCA_021223825.1. NCBI lineage: Eukaryota > Metazoa > Arthropoda > Insecta > Diptera > Drosophilidae > Drosophila > Drosophila ironensis. The sequence goes on from JAJJHQ010003200.1 coordinate 25,385, forward strand.
GAGACTTTTTCCAGGCTGTAATTCTGGCCAAGTCATTGCCAGAAAAAAACACTAAACAAAAGACTTAGACAACAAACTCGGTTCTGACAACAGCCAGAACCACAAACAGCTAAAATATGAGAACATGCCATTTCACGCCTCCAAACAACTCATAACTCAGCCTGGCTCATCGTTCAATGGCCAACAACCAATGCTGCATAACAAATGACCAAGTTAGGGCCAAGAAATCGAAAATCAAGAAGAACCCCAAGCACGTTTCTCGCAGACGCATGGAAATTTAAAGAGCAATTCATAAGCGTAAATGGCCATTATAGAGACATCATTGCTTATTGGATTTATTACCAAACCAATTTCGATTTCTGGCCACTCATCTGGCAGCAATTAATCATCGGCGGGGGGAGCCTTCAGTTACCGTTCCTCAATTAGAATCATATAATACAATTTTGTTTTGTTTTTTTTTTCTTTCTGTATTTTATGTATATTTTTTTTCTTCATAAATTATTTTTATTTATTTTTGTGATTTTTTTTGTATGGTTTTTGCTGGTGATTGCCATTAAATTTAATACAATTTTCCGTTTTTCATTTCGATTTTAAATAAACATTACGCTTGCTTTGATTTATATATATTCAACTATCAATATGGCCAAATTACAATACATTTATCGTTTACACTTAGCACATAATACATCGTGTTTTTATATATATATATATATATATGTATAGTTATATCGTATTCAGACATAAATTAGGTTAGGACTAAACTGGCTTTATACACACAACTTAGGGGGTTATAGTTTTAAAGTTTAGTTGGATTTGAATTTTTTTGGGCTTTCTTGTTTTTACTAAATTTATACAAAAATTGCTAACAAATATATTATACAAATTGCCTTTAACATTTAATTTAATTAAATTTATTACAATACGTTTAGGTCTAGGTATATTTAGGTGTGTACGTGTGTATATTATTAAGACTTAGGCTTTAACATTGAACATTTAAGTGTTTTTTTTTAGTTTAAAAAGTTGACGGCGGCCTTTTCTTTGAATCCTAAACATATTCGTTTGTGTATTCCTTGTCAATATTAATTTTATTTTACAATTGCTAATGGCGCACCCTAGTGAAATTGTATATTAATATTTATATATAGAATTTACTTTTTGTTTATCACGTCTGTTTTGTTTAGAGTCTAAGAATTTAACTAGTTTACATTAGGCATATGCTCTAAAGTATTTGTGCAATTTTTAATTGCATTTGCGAATTAGGACAAACATTCTAAGCAATTTTTCGTGTTTATTTTTACAAAAATCTTTTCTTACTTTGGACGTGCGTTGTAACTGTTTTCTTCTCTTGCTTTTGTTTATTGTTTATAATAATTTTAGTTCTCTGTGTGCTTGATTTTGTTTTGCTTTCATATGTACACAATAAATATTTATGAAATTCTCCTCCCGTTTCCTACGTTCTCCTTTCTTTTTATGGCAGTTCATAAAGCACAATAAAATACGTTGAATTTGCGGCGAGAAATTAAATTAATTAAGCGAAATGTGAAACTTTGGGAGGGGGAAAAAAACTGTACAAACACTCACAGAAAAGCCATAAAGGAAAAATAAAATAAAAATAATGTGCAGCCCTTTAATTAATTTTAATGGGGCTTTTGTTATTGCTGCCGGCTCGCAACAAACACACACAGCTCCAACAGCAACAACAGCAGCTACAGCGACAAAGCTTAAATAATTAAAAATTGCACGCAATGTTTACAATTAGGAATAACCAGCGCCTGTACAGCGCACACCACCCCCGCACACTCCATCCATCCGCAAGTCGATGCCATGCGAATAGCTTTTGGCATGTGGATGTCAAGGGCTTTGTGCCACTGTCAATTGCTGGCCAAGGAGTCCTCAGTTTGGCATTGTGTTTGTTTTGTTTTCTTTTTTTTTGTTTCGTTTCGATTTACTAGCTGCTCGCTCAGCGGATCAATTCAGGTGCGGGCCAATCGCGATTTTAGCTGAACAGATTGTTGTTCAAGTTGTTCCCGCTCCATCACGTGTAGTCAGTGCGCCAAGTGCCCTGCGAGAGAAAAGCAGAAATAAGGGGAAAATTAGTAAGCCGGCTGGGAAATGTGGTCAGCAGAAACACGCCTTAAGTTTGCACAGAGAAAATTTGAGAGATTTTATCTAACAATATCCCCTAAAATTAACTAGATAAGATCATGTGGAATTGCAATTATCTGTTGCCAATTAAGTTATATATTTATAATCATTCCAATATTAAAGTCTGCTATTTTTGCCATCCTGTTTTTCCTGTGTCATTGGCGAAAAGCTTTGCTAAAAAGCTGGCAGGTTTAAAGAAGTTCTAGCAAGAGCAATTTCAAAATTACTGCATCCTTGAAAACTAGATATTTAAGATAAAATAGATTCTAAAATTGATCTTATCGGCCGGCAATTTACTGATATATTCTTGATGATTCCAACTGACTGAAAGTCTTGTACAAATATTCTCTAATTCTCAAGTAATTCAAAGAACAAAATCCTTTATTTCTCTCTGTGTCATTGGCGAAAAGCTTCGGCGAAAAGCTGCCAGTTTTGTGGAAATTCTCAGGCAAGAACTAAACACTCACCATCGAGCTGAGGCCCAAGTGGTAGGGCTGCGAGTGCGGCACGACCGCACCACCGAGAGAGCCGGCGGTGGAGAAGCCGCCCTGCAGGCCACTGGAGGCGCCCAGGGCGCCCATGCCGCCGGTGTACCAGCTGCCGTGCATGTGCGCATGTGCCGGATGCAGGCCGCTCGAGAGGTGTCCATGTTGGGCTAAAATGAGAAAATGAAATGGCAACGTGTTAGTTGGAATGGCGCGAGAATTTTCGCCGGGAAAATCAGAGCGGCTACGGCAGATGACGATGCTTACCCATGGAGGCCGAGAAGCCGCCGCCGAAGCCTTTCGACGGATCCAGCGGCTTGAAGTCGCCCATGCCGAGGTGTCCTCCAATCGGCAAACAGCCGCCGCCCAGACCCTTCTTTTTCTTGGACTTGGAGCTGAGCTTGCGGTTGCGGGTCTGAATGCCCTCCTTTTTCATCGTTAAAGGACGATTGACCTGCAAAAAAGTGGAGGAGGCGAAACTTCGCATTAGTCGAGTGTCGGAGGGAAAATCAATAAAGTAAAGGCGGCCCGAAAAAGAGGGCTAAAAGCGTCAGCGTCTGACCACTAAAATGGGTCAAATTTATGCAAATTCATGGACCGGAAATGCCGCTAGCTGCACACGCTGTCTGTGAGACAGGGGTGGTGGTGTTGCATCCACCAAATACGAGTGCATGTACGCGAAGTGGATGTGTGCGAGTGAGTGCAACCGGGAAGTGAAAATGAAGTATTACAAGCATTTCTACACGATCAGATAAGCGACATTTGCGAATGCGATTAGTTGGCGCTGATAGCGCTCCCAACGGCACCCGGGCAACTTTTTTCTTCATTTTTTTGCTCTTGCTGAAGCGTTTGCTGTTAATGTTGTTGCACTATAAAAAACTGTCCAAAAATAGGAATAGCACTAAAGGGATTCCTCACTTTAATGTAGTAACTGCATATGCAAGGGAATAAAAGTGCAAGCAGCTTCTAGCTTTAAAGCTTCACTTTTAAATACTGCAAATACTGAAAGCCTTTAAGCATTGCATTATGAGAACAGGATAAGCATTTTATATTCAATTTAAAAAGGTTTTATAGAGACTGCTAAAGTTTAACCAACTTCTAACAGTGCGACAACCTTTTAGGATAGAATTACTGGCACAGAATATTTCAAATTGGGAAGGGACTAATAAATATGTTGGAACTATTATAGTCCCAGCATCTTTTGGCCCAATAGCCTTACTTTTAAATACTGCAAATACTGAAAAACCTTTAAGGATTGTATTTTGGAAACAGGATAACTAATTTATCTTAAATTTGAGAGGTTTTAGGAACTGAAAATATTGAAAATCAAAAGCCTTACTTTTGAATACTGCAAAAACGTTTTGGAATTGAATTATGGAAACAGGATAAACACTCTGTATTCGGTTCAGTGTATGCTGCAGCTATGCTGCCACATTTTGCTGCTCTGTCTGTTCCCTTGGAAGTGGCCATTGTTGCTGCTGCTGCTGCTGCCGCTGCTGCTGCTGCTGGGCTCTCTTCATATGCAATTCCTTATCACTTGCGAACATCTAAGCGGCAGCATGCGCTTCATTGCGCTACAATTACAATATTGAGTTACCCATTCCCAGCACAAACTTCGGCAACAAAAGCAGCCAGCCCAGGGAAATGGGAAGCCGGGGAAGAAATGTTACATTACCCAGCGGCCGAGAGGACTTAGGGCTACCTGGGCGTGAATTACGACATTGTTGGTGCCTTTTTTTCTTCCTTTTTTTGAATACGAGTTTATATAGTAACATAGTGTGTGCCCCTTGGAAAGCAAACAGAGAAATTGTTAAATTGCCGGGCAATTGTTTGCCGCTTTGAAGAGCCGGGATTTTTCGGAGGGTTGATTTTGTCAACGAACGAAACAAACGTATCACTTACACAAAAACTATATCGCGATCACTTAGCCAGATTGGCAGATCCGGAGGGATCCGGAGAAATGGGAGGATCCCTCGGGGGGCAGCCCACGTAATTGATAGTCTCTCTAGCGTTTAGCGCAAATTGCGGCAATTAGCAACTCAAGTCGACTCAACGGGGCAGCTGTTGCTGCTGCGCGCGGATCGCGCGGATCTTGGGCTTTAATTGATATGCAGCAACAAAGCATAAAGTTGTTAATGCCCAGACCTAGCTCATTAAGAAATTCAGAGGAAAACTCAAAGGGGAGCAACTGCAGCAGCAGCAGCAGCAGCGGCAGCATCAGCAGATTAACTTTTTTATGCATAAAATCTAAATCGAGCGTGGAGCGAACACGCGCCGCTGCAGCTGACTGGCAACTTGACAGCCCCCTCCCGAGGAAAATGCAAGGAAAATGCTTGATCTAAACAGCCGGAGCGGCCCACCCACAGACCACACCCATCGGGGTTACGTATCCAGAGATCCGGGGCAAGGAAAGATCGGAAAAACGGCGCCAGCCGCACCGTTAGATCACCTTTATGATTCTCATGTTTCATATCTTTCACTGTCGCACGCCGCAGGACATTTTGTGGATGCAGGTACAAGGCCCAGCGGGTTGTCCAGGACAATTGTCTCATTTGCTATTAATTAACATGCTGACACTGTTCCAGATACCGAATTTCCAGGAAAAACTCTCCAGGCAGATGCCAGATAGCAGTTCAACAGATTCGGCAAGTGCATCCAGCAGATGATAGATAATTTTTTTGAAGGTATTTGTTTAATTGTGCCCAAATTGTTTATCAGAGGCACAAGATCTTGCTCTCCTGCGATCACACGATGTTTACATGAAACAACCAAAAGCTTACAACGCCAGCAGCAGCAAGTGTAGATCCGGTACCTTTCTCCGCAGAGCAATGGCCATTAGCCATGCTTCACTGTAGAGCAACAGCAACAGCAACACCAAGTGCCTGCCTGCCGGTTGCAACATTTCCATAAAAAGTGCCAATCACTACGCTTAGAGGCCCACACAGGCGGCAGCACCAAATGACAAACGAATTGAATTGAAATGAACCACCGAGTTGCAAGCAGGCAGAGGCAAGCAGGCAGAAGCTGAATCTGAAGTTGAAGTTGAAGTTGAAGAAAGAGATGGGGCAGCCGCAGCGGAAAGAGACAGCTCTACAAAGGCAGACAGAGACAGAGACACGAGGCAATGGCAAAAATGTGCGCTGATTGGCATCTTATCGAGATGGGCCACTGTCCAATTGAGGGAAAATTTTTGCAAAAGCAAAAATAAATTTCGCCTGAAAAGCCAGCCAGCCAGCCAGCCACCCAAAGTGCATGTGCCACACATATTCTCGTATGCGAGCGAGTACGTCGGAAAAGTTTGCTTTGCTGGCTTTTCTTTGTGCAAATCAGATTAGAGGAAAATAGAGCAGCGCTGCTTGGTTGCTTGGTTGCTTGGCTGCTGCCTCTTTGATATTTGCCTTTTATGGACGGGCTCAATTAAAAATATTTCGCCTTTGCCGATAGCCATCGAAATGCAGCCACTTAAGTGCCGTGCCGGCCGCAACTTAATTAGTTTGCCACAGCGGCCACTGTGCGGCACAGTGGGACCGCCAGGCCGACAGTCCAACAGGCAGACAGGTGGCCCATCACTTAAGGGCCACTGACATGTAAATGTGCCAAAAGTTCAACCGCAAAACTCATTAAAACTTGACTGCAGGCCACGACCTGCAGAAGCAAAAAAGGACACAAAAAGTTTAAGACGGCCACCAAAACCAACAGCAAAAGAAAAAAAAAACCTTTAGCTTATCCAGTGAAAAGCGTGGCTAATGAATATTTAATAAACGAGGGAGATTCAATTCCATGCAGTTAGCTCGACGGACGATTACATAAATTACTCCTACCCCGCCGGCAAAGGCTATGTACTCCAGCATCCTGCCACGCGTTGCCCATAACTGGAAATCAGGGAAAATGCTTATCGCATTTTCACAGCCAAACACCAGAGACCCTTATCTGGCGCTGGTGGGCGTCGTCGGTGGTGGATGGCGAGCATTGTGTTTTGTGGGTGGTGGCTAACTGGCATCTTTAAATAATCATCGGGCATTCATCATCACGAGGGTAACTGGGGGAGCAGCAGCAGCAGTAAAGCAGCAGCGAAGCAGCAGCAAAGCTTAAATAACCTGCTGCGGCAACAAATCGACGGCATTCAACCCCCCGGGGTGGCCGGAAAAACGAGGGCGGGGCAGACACTTCATTTTTGTCACATTTAATCCGAGTGCGTGCGCTTCCTGTCCGACAACACTCCCAGAGAGAGTCGATGTTAAATGTTGCGTTAAATCGCGGGGATCGCAAATCGATACCCAGGAACGGAGGGGGCTAATAGTTCCGCTGACCACTAGCAAGAAGGGGAAGTATTTGGCAATCTCTGAGATACTTACATTGTGCAGCTTGTAGTACAATCCGCAGGCGTTGCACACGGGTTCACCGCTGGCATTGCGCCGCCAAAGGGTTGTGGTTGTGGTCTTGCAGTTGGCGCAGGAAGTGCCCGCCCTTTTGGCCGCACTCTGCAGCGATTGCAGGGTCTGAAAATAGAGGAAAAGCACAATAAAAAGAGGTTAGATAAGCAGCCAATCGTATGGGGTTTGTATGTTTATTTATTATGCAAATGCTGGTGAAACGGCTAATTGAACAGGGCCAAACCTAACGCACCCAGAAGGCCAAGAATCTGTTGAGGAAACCCTTCTCCCCTCCCTATGAGCTGGCTTTTTCCCAAAACAAAGTTGCTCAACACACCGGGCAACAGCATTTTTTAAATGGCATACCAAAAAACTTCAACACAGGCTGCGAGCGGGGAGACCAGTCCGCGTCTCTGAGCCTTGCGTTCGTTCGTTTGGGTTAACAGCAGCATCAATTCATTAAAATGACAATTTTTACAAAACTGCCCAAAAACAACAGCAGCAACAACAGCAACAACAAGCTGCGATCATGTCTGTGCCACGCTTAAATTTCCACGAATTGGCTACAAGAACCGAGAATCGAGAACCGAGAATCGAGAGCCCAGAGTCGCGGGCATCGAGCATCGAGGGCCCAAAAACCAAGCCAGAGGAGCTCTCCTCCTGCCCCAGAGATTTTGTCTGGGTTTTGGTCTTCGTTATGGCATGCCCCCCCCAACTCCACTGGTTGCCCCTATAAATACACTGAACCCCACAAGTATTTCATAGAATGAAAGTTACAAAATGTAACTCAAAGATATGAAAAGTGGCAGCCACAAAACTTGGCCTAGATCTCAATAAGCTTGCCATTCAATCAAGTTTCCAATTGCAGGGATTTGTGGCAGTTTATTGCCCAGTTTTTCTTGCCGTGCACCCTTCCAGTTTGGCTTGTTCATGCTGCTGGTACAACACATGGCTACGAGGCCTTAAACTGGCGTTGATCATGTTTGACTTTGATTTTTAATTGTTGCCTCTGCCTCTGCGCGCTGCGCGCTGCCACAAGGGAATCGCCTTCCACATGGACTCAACCGTCTTCGATCCGTGTGCTCCGCGATCTCTCGATCTCGATCTGGAGCTCTGCTCCGAGTGTCTCACCTGTTCCCGATGCGGCGATTAACATAAATCAGAGGTCATATGGCAAGGGAGCTGGCCGTGGACAGTGGACAGTGTCTTTGCCTTTTTCGTATCTTTTTGGTGGCACTGTCTTGTGTTAACGAGCTTGTAACAATTTCTGCAGACAGCGAGCGAACCAAATGCGAAAAGTGAGAAATTCAAAATTAATTTCAACGCCTACGAGCGCCCGAGAAGGGGGGATAAACTGGAAGTTTTGTGGTAATTATGCTGCGAACCGAACGACAACTTGGCCGAAATGCTTAAGCGTATATAAATTAAGTTGTTAACATGACAATGCAACAAAACAGTCTCCAAGATGCAGACCCAGATGCAGATGCAGATGCAGAACAGGATCGAAAAGCTTCGCGCATTCCTTTCCCATTCGAAGCGGATTGAACTCCTGGTGGCGGTTGGCCAACAGTGTTGGCTCAATTGTGTGTCGACCTCTGCGCTAACTGACATAACACAAAGTACTATATGCTACAGCAATCACGGGGCACACAGCAATCAAACAGCAAATCACATAAATCAATGTCAGTGAGCGGGTGGGACTCGCAGGGGGAGTGGCGCATTGTGGGGGTGATGGGAAAATTGACAAACTGTCAGACATTGACAGGCGTTTGGGGTTTAATTGAAATGCAAAAAGCGCAAGCGCCAAAACAACAACAGCACAACAGCAGCAAGCACACAAAACAAGATGGCGCTGGCGATTAATAAACAAAGGCAGGGGCACATAAGTAATTCTTTATGGCGCTTAAAATGATAGCACCAAATCGGTGGATTCCTATCTGATTTGCAGGAACTTAAGCCTCAGGAACTTTTTGTTTTTAGGAGCACTGGGAGCCAAATGAGCTATGCGTTGCCCACCGCTGCTTTAAAGCTTTAAGTTTCACAATTTCTGTAAATGGCAGGAAACCTAAAAGCTTTGTTGTCCTTAAATTTAGGTGTTTGCGTTGATAAACAAAGACAGAGCAACATAAGTTGTAAAGATTGGTGGATTTCCATCTGATTTTGGAACTTGCAAGAACTTTTTAAAGCTTTAGGTTTTTCAACCTTTGTTTTCATTTAAATTTCTAGCATTTTGACCTCAAGTGTGTTATTTTGCGTTCATTGTTGGCTTTTTTTCGCTGTGGTTTTCAGAGCGGTTACCATAAATTGTGATTTATCAATGCATGACAAAATGCGTGTGCATGGCTGTCTCTGTCTGCCGTTGATGCTTTCTCTTTTCCTCCTTGCCGCTGCAATGGCCGGCCCCACATTTGACACCTTTGCTGCGCTTTGCTGTGCTTTGCTTGATTTATATTTTTGACAAAGCTCACAAAATGGTCGACTCGTCTTCGCCTTTTCCCCCTTGTTATCTCTCGGATTTTCTTTATTTATTTGGTCGCTTCGCTTCTCATATTTCTGTTTCGCTTTTGTTGTGTTATGCAAATTTCGTTTTCGTTTCACACACACACACACACCGAGCTGGGCATTTAAATATTTAATTGTAAGTGAAACACACAGAGCAAGATTTTACAAAGCCCCAGACAAGGGCACACTGACCGAGGGGGGAGGGAGTCCCCGGGTTTTCGGGGTTACGGGGGCGAAAATGGGTGTGGAACAAGGGGCAGGGAGAGGGAGGGGAGCTGGCTGAGTAAATATGTACCCGGTAAATACTCCCGTACTGCCCCTTTGCCGTACTACACACGGCTATTTATTGCGCAGCTTTTGTGCGCTCTCTTTTTGAGATTTCCAGTGGCAATGCCCTTTGCCATCTCAGATAAAAGGGACACAGTCAAGATGCTGTTGGGGGCGGGGCCGTGGCCGGGTGCCTCTGCCTCTGCCCAGTGGATGTATCCGCATTTGTATCTCAGTGTAACATCTTTCACTCGGGGGCCATCTCTTTTGCTCAACTCATTTCTTCTCCCTCAGCTGGCATCCGTATCTCTATCTCTGTGTGTGTATGTGTTTGCGTTATCTAACAAAACATTCATTAAATTTTTCCTCTTCTAGCCCTCTAACTTGGCCCACAGCGCATGGCCGCCCCCCCCTCAATTGGGGGTTGTTTTGGAGCCAAAAGCCAAAAGCCCCCCCCTGGGCAAGGGAAGATGGCTAAAGATAGCGGGCAGAAAATTTCTATATCTGATGCTGTACATCAAGCGGGGGTGGCCCAAAATGGGATTTGTGGAGATTGCGTCTGGCACATAACAGTTACATTTAGAACGGTGAATGTATATCTCCCCGGTGACTGTGAAATTTAATTTAAAAATTCAAATTTTATTGGCCAGGCTCTCGGTCTTTGCTGGTCCGTGAAGTATCATCCTGTTTTAGAGGGCGTGACTCAGTATTCCTTCGGTTTTTGAGGTCTCTGCGTGTGTGCCTTTCGGTGGGGTTCTTCGTTCTTCGCTTTCGGGCTTTCCCTGCAGCTAATTTGACTAATTAAAACATCAGCTTAACTCATTTCCATGCTCAAGCTGCGACCAGGCACGAAACTGTTGCTAAAAATCACACCTGCCCCTGCATAGCGCACTGCCGGCCCAGGGCCCAAAGTGAAGTTGGCCATAAAAAATCAATAAAATGTTATATGGCCAGCAAACAGAACAAGCCATTAATGTCGCTCATTAATGCTGCTCAATGAATTTTACGAGCCGGTCTTGGGAATGGAAATCTGACGGGGGGGTTGAATGTGTCGCTTTGGAAATGCTAAAATGCCAATTGGCCATTGTTGTGCATTTTAAGCAGCCCCCAACAGAGCTACTAGTGCTTGCCACGGAACAGAGAGAAATTTCCTAAAGTTAGGGCCACAAAAACAAAAGACTTTCAGTTAACTCGCTGACCAGGCTTTTCATTAGTTTCCCCTCAATTTCTTGACGTGCACTAGCTTGCATTTTAGGCCAATAAACCAGAGTTGCAATAGACTGACAACCCTTGAGCCCTGGAAGGCATGAAAATCGTCATTAATATTTGTCACTGGCCATTGAATGGGGACAGAAAAGTCTAAATAAATTATGGAACTGGCCAAGAGGCAAGGTGGAGCCTTCGGTCACCGGCGACCCAAATGAATGGCCCCTTGGCACGCGCACCACCCCCCCGAACGACTGCGTGTTCATTGTCTGTAAATAGTGAAAAAGGGTTAGAAAATGCACAAGCAACCCCCTTTTGATTGGGTGGCGGCTGCGGGGGTGTTGGCTGCGTTGGCCTGTGTAACCTGTGCAAAATTATGCATTTGCATATTAAACAGTCACCATAAATTTTCGGCCCATGAACGAAAAGCGAAAGCAGCTCAAGCCCGAGTTCCGTCGAGTTCCCACTTAACAAGCTAAGAAAAAAAAATTAAACATAAAAAAACGAGGGGGGGAATAAAGCAAGAAAAAGTTGATATAAAACAAAAAGAAAAGACACAAGCAAAGGCTGGCTTGGCCTTAATCATCCGCGGGCAACCCTTTGGCCGCCGAAGCCTTCGTTTGAGCCCTGCTCTGAGCCTCTTTCATTATTATTATTGGCACGCCCCGTTTTTGCTGCGTTGCGCTTCGTATCGTTAATTTTTAATTGATCTGCGAAAGGCAGCCTGTTGCATTCTCCGGTACGGTTCAGCGTCGTTTTTTTCTGCGATCAGGTTCGTCAGCTCCCTTCGGGCAGGCTGGCTGGCTGGTTGCTCTTCAAGTGCATTTTAATAACATTAGGCCCCCACTTAACAAGATCCTAGCGCCCCAATAAAAATAACCGAAAAAACAAGCTTAATGCTCTCGATTGCGTATACGCCCCGTTTGCTGCCAACGTGCATTGAACCCTTCCGGACCGCTCTACTCCTTTTTCTGTCTGCGATTTTTTCCCCTCACACAATTTTTTTTTGCGGTTTCGCTTCTCCTGCCTTAGTTTTGATTTGGCTGTCGTTCGTTTATCGATTTAATTTTTAGCGTCACAGCCTACGATCAGAAATCGCTTCGTTTTTCCCACGCCGCAAAGGATGGGGGCAGGCAGGGGCCGGAGATGCCACAGCTGGCCCCAAAATGTGTTAATTAGTTTTCCCTCTCTCTTCCGAATGCGTGTTCCTGCTGGCTCTTTCTCTTGGCCAAACAATTCGTTGGCCCGCCGCTGTGATCGTTTAGGCCTTGCTTTATGGCTGTTCGGTTGAGTTGTTAGCGTTGAAATACGCCCGCGGATTAATAATTAATTAAGCTTTATTCTCCAAATGCATTTATAAACGATTGTGTCAAGTGTTGATGGGTTTATTGTTCGTTCGGCAGTTTAGCTATACCTATATATTTTCAAATGGCAATAGCAAGTTTTTCTTGGTAGCATGCAAATGTGACATAAGCCAGCGTAATAAGCGTAAGAATAAATGATTTTCAACTCTGTGCCTTAGCTTGTTGTTGCCCCATGACGTGGCCGTCGTTTTGTTCAATTTACTGTGTGAAAATTCGCATAAATTAAGCGCACACAGCAACTGAGGCATAAATATTATGCAAAATGCAAGCGCCGAGACTCGCCCCCCTCTCACATGCTGATTATATAAGTCACGATCGGCGAGATGAGCAGCTGCCTGTTGACTGCGATTGACCCCGGCTAACTTTTGTGTTCTTTGCGGATTTACGGCATTTAACATGGATTGGCAATTAGCCATAGGTAGAAAATGCATTTACGAACAGAGCGTTTCGCAAGTGTAATACCAAATAAACCATACGAAAGATTTTGTCAAATTACAAAGACGAAAAGGGCTGTGGCAAACATTTGAAATAAACTTGATCAGCTTGCACATATAAAGGACCTAAACCAAAAAGAATTACATCTCTAGCTCTTACCACTTCGGAGAACGATGGGCTTATACATTCAGACGCACAGACAGACGGACGGACAGACATGGCTAGATCAAGAATATAAACACTTTGTACCCTCGCAAATGCCTCTTCTTTTTGTTGCATAAATTTGCACAATCTTTATATACCATTACACCTTTTAGTAGTAATTTCCGACCGCCTTACATATGCGATATGCACTGTACAGTGTACACCCAATGTGACAAATGCCATTCAAGGCTGGAACCGAAAGGCTTGCCTATAGTTTTTGTTCATATTTTTTCAAGGGAGGGCAGCCTGGCGGCTAAAGGCGAAAACAAAACGAAACTTTAACGCTTATAAAAGTTTTCGGGGCCTTATAATTAAATGCAATTATTGCGACGCCAGCGGGCTGCTTAGCTTCAGTTCAGTTCAGTTCGGTTTCGGTTTTCAGTTTTTCAGCTTTTCAGCAACAGAAAACAACAAAGGAGCGGAGGAGAACACAACGGCGAAACAACTGGAAAACATATGTAAGCGAACGGGGCCAGAAAACTGAAACTGAGTTGCGGGCTAAAATACATAAATTAAAAATTTGCATTGTTCTGTTTCGGGCCGCGATCCCGCCGGGGCAGCAGCAGCAAAAAGAATGTTTGCAGTGCTTTGAGGGTACGGAGGAGAGTAACGACTTGTTGACTGTTTTCATACAATTCGGAAATTTAATTAAAGGCGGCCCCAAACAGCAGACAATGAGATTCGCGATCCAAAGCCCTCCCCGCATTTGGCTGCAGGTGCAGCATCTCCTCAACCTGATCGCATGGTTCGTATGCAAAACCCAGAGATCGACCGAACGAAACCGAAACTGAAAACCCAAACAGAACTTGACCCTCGCGACTGCGACTGTGGAATCAATACAATTGCCACCCAGAGAGGTTCCGAGATTTCAATGGGCAGCCTTGGGGCCGAAGCTGTTCGGTCGGTCAGTGAACAATTGAATTGCATTTCAAGCAGCTAAGGACATTTGAAGTTGATGGGCCGCATCCTGTGAGCTGTGAGAGTGAGCTGGCCGACAGGAGAGGACGGGCCCATAAGTCAGCTGAGTGCCACATAAATTTTAATTTGTTGCATATTTTGTCAACGAAAAATGCACAAACACAACGCTAGCAGCACACACGCAGCAGCTCCTGCTGTGAATTTCTTGGGAATTCCCCAGCTTGTGCGGGGTTAATAATGGTTTATTTATGTTAATGTTATGCAATCAAAATGCATACGATTTAAATGCCAATAAAAAATCAACGCCGAACCGAGGAGGGCAGGCAGAGCGTTTAACATTTAACAGTTTGTTTGTCGTTGTTTGTTGTCGCTGTTATGGTTGTTGCCTGCCTTTTTACGCATCTTTAATAGACCAATTTTTCGTGCGGTTAGGCTGGTTAATATTATGAGTATTTCCCTCTTGCCACTCCGCGTTCGTTGCCTGAGTCTTTCGTTTGCCTGGCGCCAGGGAAATAAAGAAAACAAAGCCAACGAAAAACACCAACGAAACACGAAAGAACGAACGAACCTGACCGCGACAAGGTTACATATATTTTCATAGTTTGTTGATGATCCACCTCGATAAACCCACTCGGCTGCTGTCTGATTATGTTTTTAGTGCGCTAAGTGATAATGATGATGCACCTCGATCGTTATCAGAGAGCCAAGAATAGAGTATAGCCTAGGTATACCCAGCCTCCCCCAAATCGAAGGCCTTTTTTCCCATCCTCACACCCGGAATCCATTCCCATGCGATCCCCAATCAAGGGGGACAGCGAAAATGTAAAGAGTTTCTGGTTCCCGGAATCGTATTATGACATTTGAGAACTTTCACGCTGCTTTTTATGGCCTTTGGCGACAGAACCGTGGCCCAAGATTGATGCTCATATGCAGCGATTTCCCAGGAAATTCCCTCCGCCCCCAATACAGTTGCTGAATTTATTAGTTAATTTGATCGAATGTGTGGATGGTTGGCCCAGCAGGCTGTATATAAATATGAATTTACTTACCAGTCTTCGCTTTGGCTTGATCAGCGGTCGGTTCTGGCCGTTCATTTTGTAGTACAGGCCACAGGCGTTGCACAGATAGTGTCCCGTTCCGTCGCGTCGCCACAGAGGCGTCGAGGTGGCGCCACAGTTCACGCACTCGCGTCCCTCTGCAAATTTCCAAAAACAAATAGTAATTTTAGTATTAAAATGCACTAAACTGTAGTATCTTGGATCAATATATTAGTTTTGGTGTATAGTATAAGCTTATGAAGAATGTGTGACAAGGGAAAGCGGGTTATATGAGCCAAATGAGCTATGGGTTGCCCAACGCTGATTTAAAGCTTTAGCTTGGCTGTTTGATGAGCTTTTATTGTAAACAATATAGTTTTGGTGTGTATGAGTTTATGAAGAATGTATGGCACTGGAAAAAGGGTTAATATGAATGCTATTATAATTATTATAATAATTATATTAACTTTAGTTTGGTTTGTAGGCTGAAAACGGTATTAGATTTAATGTATTAATTTCTCTCTTGGGACCTTTGTGGTTGCACATTTTTTAGGTTTTTTGTTAGCCAACAAGCGCGCGACAAGCAGCAGCAAGAAAAGCAGCAATGATGCACAGCAGCAGCAGCAGCAACAAAGGGCAGCATTTTTCAGCTGTTTCTCAGTCATTTGGATGTTTTTTGTCGGTTGAATGTATACTTTTTTTGTGTTTTGTGTTTTTTTTTGGGTTGCTGGGCAAACGCATGGAAGCGGAAATGATGGATTCGCTGGGGTCGGTCGCCGTTAGCTCCCTCTCTGTCTGGCCGTCTCGCCCCGTCTCTTTCATTGACATTGCCTCTTGCTGACTTTACACATTTTAATTAAGCAGCCAGGCGGTGGCCGAGGGCTTCGTTCTAGTGACTGGTGACTGCAGTTGGCTCCCTCGCTCGCTAACTGTAAGCCAAGCCAAGCCAGCCCGCCAGCCTGCCTGCCAGCCTCATTTGAATAAGTTTAGTCATAATTTGTAAGCCGACTTGATTTGACCCCGCGCAGGGAGAAATGAAGTTGCAAATGTAACGCGTTATTAACGTTCCACAGTAGCTTCTTCTTTTCTATTTTCGGGGGGAGGCTTTTCTTCTTACATTAGATACAATCCCCGCCTCGCCTCGCCCCGCCTTGGCCCAACTTTTTCTCAACTCATTTAATGACGCCACTAAATGGGCTTCATTATTTCGGTTTTTTGTGCTTAATGCCTTGCTCTCTTTGTTTTTGGCTTGTTTTGTTGGTCGAGTGAGCTTGTTTTGAAATTGAAATTTAGTCATAAAGTCACTCCCCCAAAACCCCTAACCCCCCACCATCCCATTGCCATTAGCTATGCCAAAAGAAAAACCGAAAGATTTAACGCTACTTTTGGTGGCTTTGGTGTAATTAATTAAGCCAACCTTTTTACATGGCCACATGAGCATAACTTTTTATTGAATATTAGCCGTTGGTCGAGGGGCGGCCGGCCGCACCCGAAAGCGGTTAAGGGGGGAGCGGAGGGCGGCTGGGGGATCTCATTAAGTGCGTTTGTCAAGCGCTCGCCTGCCGAAATGCCATTAGGGGAATTCCAGTTGCGTTTTGATGACAGAAAAACCCCCGGGCCCAGGTGCTCTCGTGATTTGATTCACGCAGCCATTGTCACACGTGTCCTGCGGTGTCCTGTCTCGCGATTTGCTGCCGGCATGCCAGGCATTTTGTTCTTGAGCTTTCAAAGAAATTAAATAAAACGCTCTGCGTGTCCCTGCCCCCTCCCAGCGTGTGGTCAAGTAATCTCTATGAATTTTTTCGGTTTTCGTTGCCGCCCCCGGGCGCATTAAATAAACAGTTCATTTGTTTTCATTTAATCGCAAGTTTGCTCTGCTTTGCTTTTCCTTTATTCTCAGGTTTTCCCTGTTTTTCCCATTTTTGTTTGAGTTTATCGCACTTGTGCGCGAACCTTTTTAATTGCCGCTGGGTGTGTTTTCCTTTTTTGGCCAAAACTGCGTGGAAGTGCCGCCAATCAAAGAGACAACACCCACTGAATTAAAATTGCATTTTCTCGGCACAAAAGTAACTGCAAAAGTGCAAAACAGCGGTCGGTGGCCATAAATTTTCACCTGCCCTAGACTCATGCATATTTATGGCCACATCTGCCTTCGCTTTGCACTGCCAACAGAAGCCGTTGAAAATTGAAAACTTTATGCATTTATTAGTTTGTCATAAAGCAGAACAACGGAAGGCCGTCGTCGGGTGTTGAGCATTTAGCATAAAAGGAGTGCGCCCTGGTTACCCCCCCAAAACCTATCTCCTACTCCCTGGCAAGCTGCATATTAAGCCATAAAGTGTGGCTGCCTTTTGGTTGGAGTTTTCCTCGGTTTTCTCGGTAAGCGTTTGCGGTGTGGTGCTCCAATCTGCCAGAGAATAGGTATAACCACTCGGCAGTTAATAAATCAAACGTGTTAATGATGTTTTTACCCTACGTGCCCACTTTTGACAACACAAAAAGGCAGCAACAGCAACAGCAACAGTAACAGCAACAGCAGCAGCGGCTAAAAAACAATCTGACACCGAAGTTTGCCGAAATCGAAAAGGACCGGGGCTGCTGCGCACGCGCACTTGGTATCGGAATCGGGTTGCCTCTTTTTGTGGCCTTCTTGGTTTTACTGCCTTTTTATTTGACTTCTATTTATAGGGATCCTGACAGTGTCGCTTTTATGGCCATCAGCCTTTTGTTTTGGTCTCGATTGGCCTCCACACTCGCGGTTGACCCACCTCTATTTTTTGTCTATTTCCACGAGTTTTCCATTTCCCCGAGAGACACACGTAGCAGGTTGGCCCATGATTTAGTAGCCTGCTTATAACTGTTTCTGCCCCGGCAACTACGAACTACGAACATCTTCTGTGGTCCAGGCTGATCATCTGCTTGTAATTTCCAGGAAATTTGTGCACACTTTGGTATTTCATTTGCTGCTGCTGCTGCTGCCTCTGCCCCTCGGATCGTTTGTTTTTTACGGTGTGACATTGTCTGGGGCCGAAAAAAAACGAAGAAATAACAACAAAACCCAAACCCAAACGCAAAGTCGACCCAAACTGAAACTGAAACCGAAACTGAACCTGTTTTTAGGGCCTGATTTGGCAGCCTCTTCTCGTGGCAGCCCCTTCTCCTCTCCCTGGTAGAGGTCTAAAGGTCCAACTAACTGTTGCTGCTTGATTTGACATTTGGCGTCAGTGGGCCATAATTGTCTAGAATTTATGTGTTGTACCTTTTTCTCGTTAATTTGTTGAGACTCATGTGCATGTGGGCAGACGATCGCGCGGGAGATCCTGAGAATTCTCTCCCGGCATCTTCGGGGATTTTAATTAGTTGTTTGGATTATTATATGTACAGATTCATGGGCTGGTTGGGGGGATAGTTAAGTTAAGTTAAAGACAATTACTGGTGAGCAAGACAAAAGACACATGGATGTGTGTGAGTAAATAGATTGTTGTTGTTTCGCGGTTATTTATTGAAAATATTTCAAAAATGAAAATGCTTCGGATACGTACAATACAAAACAAGAAATGAATTAAATTGAACTCAAAAGAGGTGAGGTGTTGGGGCGAAATGAAAAGCATGCGCCTAGTATGAATAATTGGCACGCTCTCGATTGTGCCGTACTATATATTTTCTGTTTCGCATGGGAGCGTTGTGGGGGGGAGCCTCCTAAAGGGCCCCTTCAGGATGCATGCCTTAAATAAATGGCAAGCGCCTCATTTTGAGGCCACAGCTGTCAGAGCGCGGACAAAGGAACAATGCCTATAAGCTCGCTGCTTAATCCCGAAACGGGGTCCAGTCTGCAGTCTCGAGTCTCCAGTCTCCAGTGTCCAGTGTCCGTACCCATATCAATTACTTAAAGCTCATTCACAACATTTTTTATTTTCACCTGACAAAAGCCCAAATGGCATCCAATCAATTCAATGGCCAGTCTCGGTTTCTGCGGTCGCCGCGCTGCTGCCTTCGGTGGCAACGAGCCACAAAAGCCACAACACATGTTCTTGCGCCCGAAAAACTTATCGCCGGCGATGCGATAAACGATAAATAAATACAGAATTCAGATACAGATACAGATACAGACGCAGATACAGATGCAAGCTGTTTCTTCGGAGACGAAGGACGCGGCCTAACGAAGGCAGACAATGTATCTCCGCGCTCTGCCTCTTTTGGTTAGAGACGACAAAAAAGATGCTGAATAAAATGAAATCTGCAGCGTTTTGTCAGGCGACTTCTCCCTCTTCACGTACATTTTTTGTACATTTTTTCCACGATTTTTTTTTTAATTTTTTGTAGCTTTTTGTTGGCAAGATGCTTCCTCATTTGTTGGCGCTGTTATACAGTCATGATTATATGTCTCATACGTGTACTATACGAATCTATTTGCATTTGTGGGTGCAGCTGGAAAGCAAGGTGCGCTCTTTGTGTTGCAACAACAAGCTGAGGTGAAGATTGCAGTTTTCGAAGAGGTGCAAAGGTGCTCGCAGAGTGCCTAACATTTAGCCCTTGACTCGTGCAAACAGGAGTATTCCTTGGCTGGCTTGCTTCCCCTGCCTTTGGGCATTTTCAAAAATCGACTGTGACTAATATTGCAGCAGCAGCTAAGCAACTAATGTTGTTGCCTTTGGACCTTTGCCAGCTGGTTTTGTCGGGCCTCTGTTCGGGCCTCTTGTTTCTGCATTTTTTGGGGGTTGGCTATAGCCGTTCCGTCCGACCCTCACGCATATAGCCCAAGTGGCAGGCAGCTATAAAGATGTCGTTGTTGCTGTTGCCGTTGCCGCTGCCGTTGCTGTTGCTGCCGGGCCATGCAAAAACGCAACGCTAAAGCAGGTGCAGCAGCCTGCAACTTCCGCAGCGAATGCGAATGCGAATGAGTGAGTGCTACGTGTGTGCTTGTTTGTTGCTGCTGTGTGTTGATATTGTGGCAGCAGCAGAGGCAGCAGCAGCAGCAACATGAAGTAATTAACAACCACAACAGCAAGAGCAAATGCAGTAGCAGCAGCAACAGCAGCAGCAGCAGCGACAACAACACGATGCGGCAGGCAGGCAGTGGAGCAAAGCTCGCAAAGCGTTGACAATAGCATTGAAGTTGCTGCCGCAGTTTGCAGCTTATTGTTGTTGCCATTGTTGTTGTCATTGTAATGTGCTGATTTCATGGCAGGCGAATACCCGGCGTATACGCAACGGGAGGGATGGAGGGAGGTAGAGTCGAACGGGCGGGTCTTTCTGCATATTTTTACGCGGGGCAGGAAGCATGCTCAAGTGGCGGGAATGTGGCCAGCATACAGCTCCCGAGCACATGTCAAGTGCCGGCGAATAAAGCCCTAGAATTGCCGTTGCAGTTGCCCCCTTTCAGGGCAGGAGTTAAGTGACGAAGATACGTTTCCCGGTCTTCCCACGTGAGCGTGTGAAACAGCAGTGGCAGTGGCAATCAAAAGCAAAAAAGAAAAGTCAGGCGGGGTGGGTCGTTTGCGGATGAGGGTTTTCGTGTGTTTGTGGTAAAAATGATAACTACAAACTAAAGTGAAAACTAAACAATAAGTGCTTCGCGTTGAGACTGTTTACAAGCGGGTTATCGGGCTCTCTTTTTACAACTTGAGCGATTATTTATCGAGAAATTCGATTAAGACCTTGCTGGTCCGCTTTGTAAACAGTCCCCTGGGCACACAACACCGATATAAACATAAACGAATTGGTTAAACAATGGTCGCCCATCGATAACGCAGGTAACAATGATTATTCACCCACACCGATATCGCATAATGTCTAGGAATTTGTCTTGCTTACCAGCACTCGTCCGCGGTTTCGTTCGCACTGGCTTCACGTCCAGTCCGCCGACGCTGTTGTTGTTGCTACTGGCACCACTGTGCCCGCCCAGAGATCCAGCACCGCCGCCCGCTCCCCCGCTGCCGCCGCTCATGCCGCCCATGCCGGCGCCACCGCCCACCGAACCACCCAGGCCGTGCATCGAGGCCGAGGACGAGCCGCCGTGATGATGACCGCTGTGGTGGTGGTGATGGTGGTGCGCCTGGGCCGCGGCCATGCTGTGGCGCACCGAGCTTTGGAACATATTGGCCGCCGCCACCGCTGCCGCTTGGTGGTGCGCCGCCGCATGGTGGTACGAGGCATAGCTGGAGCTGTCGTAGCCGCCGGAGCCGCCGTTGCCACTGCCACC
This sequence comes from Drosophila ironensis, assembly GCA_021223825.1. Classification (NCBI taxonomy): domain Eukaryota; kingdom Metazoa; phylum Arthropoda; class Insecta; order Diptera; family Drosophilidae; genus Drosophila; species Drosophila ironensis. The sequence goes on from JAJJHQ010003200.1 coordinate 46,523, forward strand.
GCTGCCACCATTATTGGTGGCATAGTGGGCCTGCGCCGTGCCGTCGAACAGTCCGTTGGAGGATGTGCTCGCTGCTGCGGCTGCGGAGGCGGACAGGGAGGCTGCTGCTGCGGCGGACGAGGCGGAGGTGTTGCTGCTGGCGGTGTTGCTGTTGGCGCTATTGCTGTTCCCACTGCTCTGCTGCTGCTGCTGTTGCTGTTGCTGCTGCTGCTGCTGCTGTTGGCTGCTGGAGGTGGAGTTGGAGCTGGGATTAGAGCTAGTACCTTCGCGCTGCTTGGGCGCCGAGGATTGGGCGGGTCCGGAGCCGGAGGAGCCGCTCGCACTGCCGTTCTGGATCGACGGCTTGATGTCCAGGGCACAGCTGGCGTCCGTCAATGAGGTAGAGCCCGTGGCCTGCTGGTGCATGAAGGCGTTCATCACGGCCTAAAAAGAGAGCAAATCCAAATGGGATTATCGAACAAGTTTCGAGTGCTTGTTTCGAAGTTTGTTGGCCAGCCAACTTGGTTTGGAGGGAAAACAATTGCTTATTGTAGGTAGGACAGACTCACCTGGTACTCGGAGGGACCGGTTTGCACAGAGTCCGGCGTGGAGTCCTTGGGCGGCGTCGGCGGGAAGGGGAACGAGTGCTGGCCGGCCGCCGTCGTCTGATGGCCCTGGCCCATCTGGCCCAGCTTGTGCTCCACCTGCGGCTCCTGCGGGCAGGCGAACTGGCCCATGCTCCAGGCGCTGGCGGGCGGAAAGGACTTGTGCTCGCTCAGCCAGGGACTCAGCGGGGTGTGGAAGTGTGGCCGGCACACCTGGGGCGTGGCATGGGTGGAGGGCATGCGGGATGCTGCAAACACACACAAGCGAAACAAAATGTTTAAGCGATTAAGAATTTAATAAACCCGCGCGCTGTGCGTCAACTTAAATGCTGCATTAAATCAATTATGGCCCAAATTTATAACGAAGATTAACCGCCTAAGCTGCGACGACCAGAAGCGATCGAAATTCGTAATAAATGACTGCTGCAGCCTTTGTTTTGGCCTCTTTTTCCTGCTCCTCTATGGCTGCCGCGCAAATTTGCGGAAAAGCTGTGTTATAATTTATGAAACACCCGAGCCAGAGAAAGAGCCGCCTCAGAACTTGGGCACAAAAAAATCCATGCCTATACTATATGCACCGAAAAAGGAGGAACACAAGACACTGACCACTGACCACTGAAGCACCGCTGAACCACCGCAGCAGCATTCAACGCTCGCGGCCTTCGGGCCAACTTTGCATATGGCCCAGACCATAGAGAGCCAGTCGAGAGGAGGGAGCCAAGGCGGCAGTCTTGCCCGGGCTGCTGGGACTTCTGCATTGTCATAAATTGTTTAATTTGTATCATAAACAATCGCGTTAAACTTTTGTCCCAAAGCTAAAAAGATCGATCAACGCGGCTCGGGCCGGCTCACCTCGGCTTTTGGCCGGGCTAAAAGTGTAGCCTAAATGTCTGGCAGTGTATAATTTAGCAGACACCAAGTGAGATTTATGTGCGCCAATGCTGCCGGTTACTCCATCGATCTGCGGCGATCCGAGATCCCGAGATCCAGAGATCCAGCTATCCAGAGATCCCAGCAATCCGGCGATCCGACAGATCCCCATATCCTCGCAGCGGGTGGGGGTCCCGCAACGCAACATCAAGGGGCACTGCAGCACGTTGCAATTGTTTGGGGCGCACTTATTCTTATTATTATCATTAATATTGGCTGCAGCTCCCCAAAGAGTCGCAACTCGCTGGCCCTCGGGGCTTGTTTGTATGTGAAATTATTTTTGATTATGCAGCAGCAGCAGCAGCGGCAGCGGCAGCAGCAACACAACGCAACACAGCAACAACTGAAGCTATAGCTGGAGCCAAGGAAACAGCAGTCAAAGCTGGTTGGCCAACAGTAGGTCAGTTCATTGCTCGCCAAGATGGATTAGGCCAAATTGAGAGAAGACTTTAAATATAATCAGATCATGAATTCTCTAAAAGGGTGGTATTTATAGGATATCTTGAAATTCATTAAAATAGTTTTAATAACTCTCTCTAAGCTGATTTATTTGCCTAAAAAGGCAGCCAAAGAGGCATAATTTGAGGAGATTGTCAACAAGATACAAAAAACCAGAGTATCCCGCAATCAGTGAATCTCAAACAAAGAACAAGATCGATGGATCGCTGGATCGTTGGATCGATGGTTGGCTGCTCTTGCTGCTTCGCTGGCTGCGATAATATCCATTTGATTATCCTAATAACAGTGCTTTAGTGCCGATATTATATGTACGTGTTCCTGATTATAGAAATTAGCTGCTGCGCGCAGCATCAGAAGCAGAAGCAGCAACAGCAGCAGCAGCAGCATCCGTGGAGGAAAGACTGTTTTCCTTTGGCTGCCTGAGCGAGTGCAATGCCTCAATCAAATGTGGTTATTGCTTTTCCCGATCTCCGGTGCCGACTTCACACTTTTTCGCCAACGACAAACCGATGAGACTGATGAAAAGATCCCCTCCCTGCTAAGTATATGAAGTCGTCATCGTGCGAGTTTGCCTGTAATTTGGCAAGATCGATGGAAATAATACCATTGGTCATGCTAAATTATATGGCCGGACGGTTGAATCTTTCAGCCCGTTGCCAAATCAATGTCCGATGCGTTCTTTAATTGGCATGGCGAAACTTTCAATTTGCCGGCCGATGGTGTTGGCGATAGCCGAGGCTGTTAATGCTAAACCCCACCATCCCCCCCGCGGACGGGGGCTTAATCCCCGGGCATGACTCACGGCTGCCTTACCTGTTGTGTTGCCCGTACGGTCGTATGGTCGTATAAAACAATTCGCTAATAAATCAAGCCGAGTACTCTCGTACACAGCAATTAAAGTTGCAAACTTGAAACAAAAAGAACGACATTTTTTGTTGTTGTTTGTTGTATGCAAAGCTCGTGCTGGTGGAAATCTCTGGCACAGTCCGTTGTTTGTGCTTTGCCCTTGGTACTCGCTCGCTCGCTCGTCTCCGGGCCAAAAAAGCCTGGTCAACACGTTCTACAAAAAACAAAAACAGCAACAACACAAACACACACAGCCCGAAAAGAGAACAAAACCAAACCAAGCCGGTGGTGAGGCGAGGGGAACAAAAAATACATTTTGAAGTTTTTGGCCTGCGCTTGATTTCTTCAAACTGACAGATCAAAGCCCCCGAAAGCCGCCTCTCTCTCGCTCTCCCGGACATTTCTATGGCGTTTTAAAAGCGTTTGACAGCGCTCAACGCTCTCTGGGCCGAGCTTGAAAAGCCGGCTTAAAGCGCCTTTTAATTGCAATCGAAGCTGACGCCTGACGCTTGACGACGACGTGAATGACATAATTAATGTGGCTACGTAGGCAGGTTTTCTCTGCACTTGGCCGGACGTTTCGACGTGTCGGACACTTGGAGATGACATCCCGGCCAGAAATCCAAACAAAGTCACAGCCCAAGCCAAAGCCAAGGCTCTTCAATTAGTTAAATGCTGCCTGCCGCCCTGGGAAGCTGCTCGTATCGCTTGGGCCATCGCTTTGGCTTTGGCCATCATTTGAATTTGAAAGGACAACAAAGGACAACGCAACCAGAGCAGCACAAACGCATCTTGATAAGGAGAGCTCTGAAAAAAGGATTCGCCAGCTCTTTGGTAAATTAAATTCACACTAGCAGGGCGGCAGAGAGAGGATTAAGGGTGCGAAATTCTGGGCGGCGTTATCAATCGAGGGAAATCAAANTCTCTGCACTTGGCCGGACGTTTCGACGTGTCGGACACTTGGAGATGACATCCCGGCCAGAAATCCAAACAAAGTCACAGCCCAAGCCAAATCCAAAGCCAAAGCCAAGGCTCTTCAATTAGTTAAATGCTGCCTGCCGCCCTGGGAAGCTGCTCGTATCGCTTGGGCCATCGCTTTGGCTTTGGCCATCATTTGAATTTGAAAGGACAACAAAGGACAACGCAACCAGAGCAGCACAAACGCATCTTGATAAGGAGAGCTCTGAAAAAAGGATTCGCCAGCTCTTTGGTAAATTAAATTCACACTAGCAGGGCGGCAGAGAGAGGATTAAGGGTGCGAAATTCTGGGCGGCGTTATCAATCGAGGGAAATCAAATCCGCAAATGAGTGGAGAGGCAACCATTTCCAAGGAACTCGATTAGAAGAGGATTCAGATGGATTCAGAGGGATTCGGATGGCTTCAATTGGATTCAGCTGCTTCCTGCCAGCGAAACAATCAATCATCGGACGGGGCGCTGTCCTGGGCTGGGGAATCCTGCAGCTTGACCCCTCGAAGGAACAATGTCTGCAGGCGGTGGCTTAATTTATAGCCGCAGCTACCCTCGAGAAACAAGGACTTTTCACCTGCTCAACGGGCTGCTGCTGCTGCTGTTGTAGGCGCGTGGCTCCAAAATGCGGTCAAGTGTCTCTCGGCGACGCTGTGTTACACCTGCTCCAAAATTGGAAATTGTTAAGCATGCAGCAGTGGCAGCACCAGCAGCAGCAGAACCAGCAGCAACGGGCCATAAACTATAACGGATTCCAGTTTTAGCCACCACCGCCACAGAGCGATCGAGAGCTCGGCAGGTAGGTCAGTTTTAGTTGCTCGAAGACACCTTGATAGTCATAGCCATGCACGGAGAAAAATGCATCCATTAGTTGCCTAAATAATGCACATATTTTTTTAACAAATAATCTTAAATGGCAGACTTTATTGTTGCCTTTAAAATCTGTATTAATGGGTTAATATCTGCTGAGCAGATATCTTTGTTTCCCTGCAGTTGAAGTTGCAAGTTGCGGCTGATACTTTGCATTTTGCGCGCTTGTTTGTTTTAATTATTTCTTTGCTTTCTGCAGTTGCGTGACTCCGACTGACTGAGTGACTGACTGACTGAAAGACTACCACGAAGGACTGACTGCCTGCCTGACTGACTGACTGACTGACTGACAGAAAGACAGAAAGACAGCCAGGGGCAGGCTGCATTATTAAGCGCAAACTGCACCGCTGCTGCCATCTATATTATTAACACTTTATTTGCAACCTCGACGCCGCGGCAGCGTCCCGCTTCATGTTGCATGCCAGCTTATCATTAGTCATAAGTTGTCAATTGTATTTATGATAATGCGTTTAATAACTCAAGTAGCTGGAGCAGCAGCCGCTTGTAAGTTATGCCACTTCACGTTGCACAACGCAGCGGCACAAAATAAATACTATATACACCACACCCGTACTTGTACTTGTACTTGTACTTGTACGATATTTTTCCATGGAATGGAATTTTCTGGGTTATTAATTGCTTTATAATTGACGTATTACCAGAGTTGCAGATGAGAGCGGAATTTCTTGGCTGCCATCCCGAAAACAGGAGGAGGAAAAACAATGTGCGCGGGGCACAGCTTGTTTGGGGCAACGTGTGAATTACGTGGCCTCCTGTCTTTTGCATACGTGCCACAATGTAGCAGCCACACACACATAGCACACAAAAAGTAGGAAAACATGTTGACAACGGCGCACAACCTGAGAAATGGGAGTTGGCCGGCTTTGGCCCGGGTTGGGTCTGAAGTGCGCCATTTTTGTGGCCATTTGCTGGCAGTTTCAGTTCACTTCGGTTCAGCCAAGTTGCAGGCACTGCTCGTGGTGGTGGGTGAAAACATGCTAATAATGCGGCTGCAGTTGGCATTTTGGTGGCACAAAAAGGCGCGTGCATTGAACTGGAATCCTGGCCACGCAATGCAAACTTATGCAAATGCAAATGCAGCTTGTCAGTCACTCAGTCCCAGCAGTTCCAGTCCCCGGCCTGACAGTTGGCATTTTCCGCTGCCGTGTGCCGGTTGCGCTGGCTTTCGGCTAATGAGCGGACACACTCCGAGTCCTGATCCCGGCCAGAAATACCTGCGGGCGCACTTATGACAGTTCGAAGCGTCAGCGAAATCATTAAAATTGACAAGTTTTTATATGACAGAACCAAATTTGGTCACTCAAAGATCGCGCGAAGTGTTCGCAGTGTTCGCAGTTCGCTCTCCGCCGATGACAAGTTGCTGGCCAGTGGACACGATCGATGTCCCAGGGATTGGTGCGCCGGCAAACAGAGACCAGAGCCCGGAGACCACCGGCAGGCGCTGTTTCACATGTCATAAATAAGAACGCGTTGACATTTATCACAACAAAGGGCCAAACACACAAGACAAACCCAAGACAATGCCTCCTCCTCAAGCCGGAGAAAAAGAAAAAGCGCAACTGAAACGTTGGGGAAAACGTTGCATAAATTCATAAGCCCCACCAGGCCGGGCCGATCTTGAGAAATTCAATTGATGCGACCTCGAGTCGGCATGGTGGACTGCCGCTTTGGTTGGGGCTTTGGACCTCCGAATCGGCGACCACTGCTGGCATATTCGCATATTAATAAAATATTTTATTAAACACACGCGCCGCCAACAAAAGATGATTGCGATGGCGATGGCGATGGCGAAGGCGATGAGAGGATGCCCTGATGCTAAAAATTATGCTAAACAGTTTCGCGGCCCCCCCAAAAAAGGTTGCAAACGATGCGAAAATCGTGATGTTGCTTCCGAAGCTCCTTGGGATCTCTTTGGCTCCTTTTAGGATCTTTTTATGCTGCACGCGCATGGCCAACAAATTTTTGGCGGCGTCTCTTGCGACACATATTTCTGAGATCGCTCTGTCCGCCAAATAATTTCCTACACAGTTTTTATTGTTTGTTTTTTAGGGGTTTTTATTTTGTTCTTGCGAACAAACTGGTTTCCAAGCTGGCTTAGTCTTAACATAGCTTTTTGCCTGCTCATCGAAGTCAGCGAACATTGACAAATGTTAATTAGAGAGGCGTCATTTGTTTGTGGGGCCATTACAGGTGGTCCGCCTCTAATTCTCGGTAAGATTGTTCTAGTTTGATAGTTAAACTCTTCGCTTTCTGGGAAGCCGAGAACCGGAGGAGGAGTGCAATGACTCTTTCGGGGGTTTGGCCCGGCTGCTGCCTGATTAATAAGCCAACCGCTGGCCCGTTGGGGTTTGATTTAGATTGCCGCCACCGCCGCCGCCGCCGACGAGATCGGCCTTAAAGATCGGCTTCGAAAATGTCGCAAAAGTCATTTGTAAACTTGACACTGCAATGGGACCTCCAGTCACACAAAGCCAAACACGGCTGCACAAATGTATTAGCAACAATTTATCAGCCACTGCAGCCGCACACAAATGTTGCTGCTGTCGTGGAAGCTGCTGCTGCTGCTTCTGTTGCTGTTGCTGCTGTTACTGCTGCTGCATTGACAGCGGGGGCAGCTGGCAGTTGGCAACAATGCGCTAATATTCAATATTGTAATTGCATTCACAAATCGTGAAGCGAAATGCAGGAGAGACTGCCTGGCAGCAACATGTTGCTGCTGTTGCTGCAGCTCCTCCTGTTGCTGCTGCAAAATTAATGAATGCGGCTTTGTGTGGCTATCCCCTGGCTCCTGGGCCTGAGGAGGGGATATATATTGACCGCTCGCTGTGTTAGACAAATCACAACAACAGCAGCAACAGCAGCAGCAGCAGCTACATGCTGCTGCCGTGCCAGATGCGTAAGCTTTTGTCCGCTGCTGTTGATATAAATCGCCGTGGAGCTGCTTTTTGATTTAACAAATTAATAACGAGGCCCAGTAGCCGCCTTATTGATGATGCCACAGCGGATCGCAATATGTACGAGTATGTTGCGAATATATTCGCGTATACAAGTTCCTGGAAAGCTGCGGCTGACAAATGACAGGCAAAGGCTGTGGAGAAGACTTCCGGCCCAGTTCGCCAGAAGCAGCAGGCGGCAGGCCTTCAAAGGAGTCGCCATCTTGGCCAGATTGATGCAACACGGCAACAGCGGCCGCAACAGCGACATCGGGCGACATTGATAGTGATTGAAGGACAGCTGTTCACACTAGGCGAACGAGGCAACTAGCAACCAGCAACTGGCAACCCGGCGAGCGTCAAATTAGAATGCGAAACGTGTTGCCAATGGGAATGTTGCTGCTGCAACACTGGACAATGGACAATGCGGCGGCACCTTTGGCTCAGCGAAAGCATGCAAAGCAGCAACAGAAACTGCAACAGCAACTGCAACAGCCACGGCAACTGCAACAGCAACAGCAACAGCAACTCGAATGGCAGTGGTGGAGTGCAAATTAATTGAAGCATCCCGGGCGAAGCAATGTCAACGACATCACGTGTTGCATGTTGCACATTTTGGCGTAGGCTGGTAGGTTCGGCCATGCCCCAGCACATTCTTATAATTATGTCATTTAATTAAGCAAAGACAGTTCGCATTGCCACGACTAATTAAAACATCGCGCCAGCAGCAGCGGCGGCAGTTGAAACTTTGCAGATACAGCAGCAGCATCAACAGCATCAGAAGCATAAACAACATGTGCTGTGTGCTGTGTGCTGAGTGTGGTGTGTGCTATGTGCAACGCGGGCGGTTGAATGAATGACCGGGCACTGTCAATGCAGCCGCGTAAACGGCGCTTCAACTTTGCCGCTCAATGGATCGTACGATGTAAGGAATGCTTCCAGGAATTTGGGTCATAATTAATGCGGCATGATTTGGCAGACACTTTAATCAAACTAAATTGAGAGCTAGAACTTTGATGGGGGGGCAGCCGTGAAACCACCCAAAACCACACAATACTTGAAGGCTTTCAGCCTGAAGGCTGTTGAGCTTTTGTCAAGGAGTCGGGCAGGACATCAATCATACGCAGCGGTGGCCCAGCTGTTCAATTGCAATACCATAACTCATTTTTATAGGCCATCCACTCGCACACAATTCGCTGAAAACTTGCGCACCGGGATTAAGATTTGCCGCCGAGATTCTGCCTCAGCACGCTATATGTACCAGCAAATACATGAACACATATATATATATATATTTTGCTTTTTTTTTTTGCCAAGCCTCGTGGTTGCAGTCCGTAAATTACAACAACTATTACGGCCCAGCCCCACCAAAGAGCTGCTAGCCAGCTAGGCAGCTAGCCAACACAAGCTGGCTTATTCCTTGTTGGCTGTGTTGTAATTTCTTGGAAATTTCAGTTTATGCGCTTTCGGGCCTGGCCGCATGAAAATTTATGAGTGGCCAGCGCTTCAAGTGCAACACCTGGTAGCTGCGCAGCTTTTTCGAGCCAAAGTCAAAGGGAACAAAGGCTGGTGGTTGGCTAGGAGTCGCAGGATTTTCCCAGTAGTTGCCTCGTCTTTCAATGGGCCCGCATCCCATTTGATATCCTTTGTGCCCCGTCGCAGCGGTGTCACTGTGCGTGACATTTGCGTTAAGTGGCCTGTGGGAACTTTGCCGTTTTCTACCTCTCTTTTTTGTGAGTGTGCTGTCCGAGTTATGAACAGAACGGGCTGAACACTGAAAGGGGCAGCAAAAAGTTTTCATTTGACCGATTTTGGGCGGCAGATAAGCCGAAAAAGTTGCAAACAACAAATGAAAATGCACGACACACACAAATATTGTCAAAAACTTGGACTCGGCCCACCGATATCGCTCTATCTCTATCGGGGGATCTATATCTTCGTCTCACCGCCGAGTGCGAGCGCACAGGCAATAGTGCGGCTCGAATTGCACAGATACAGATACAGATACTTGCTCGCGGTCGAAAATATTCAAACGTTCGGCTGGGTAATTAAAAATACATTTTATGCTCGAGCTTTAACAGCCGTCGGAATAGAATAATGGCATTAAATCGAAGCAGAGATTGAAGGTTGCATGGTTTAAGGAATTCAAGCGTTTCCTCAAACTCAAAAAGGTAATTTTCCAAAATTAGGAAGGCATATGTTCCTTTCATTTACTAAATATATACATATAAACATTATATTTAACTGTATTGAAGGTTTCACAATGTTTCAACTTAAAATACCCGAGAAAACACTTCTTGAAAATAGTGTTATTTTTCGAGCGCTTAAAGGCGGATCCCCACTAAGGAATTCAAGAGATTCTTTAAACTATAGAATCAAATACGTATATTACTAGTAAATGCTATTGGTATAAAGTTCCTTAAATAAATTTCGATCAAGTCCCGGGCAAATAGTTAAATGCCAAAAAAAAGGTATACAACAAAGTGCCTTGCATATATTTTTCATCGACAATGTTTGGGAAAAAAACGATCGAGTCAAGACGAAAAAATGTAGAGAAATAAAACAAAAGGCAAAATAAACAAACACACATACCGCTGGGACAAAGTCACGCGGCAGACAAAAGTTATTGCCAAAATTTTCGGCATGTTTGCTTTTGAAATTTAAATTTCACATTTGTTTTTGGCTGTTTCTGTTGGTTTTTATGGCCGGGGCTATCATAAAAATCTCCGGGCCAGCAAGCAGGCGGGGAGGGCAAGTGTGTGGTGTGGTGTGTGCGAGTGTGTTGGCCATTTAAATGCATTTGCTCGGCAGGCGTCTAAGCCAAAATGTGTGTGTTGGAGCGATGCCGCTGCCAAAGCCGAAGCCGCCCTAGTTGCTTAATTTGCCTCTAATGACAGCAACTAAGACCGGGGCGGCCACCACTCATAATTGACAACTAAATTGGGCTTCTGACAATATGATACTCTTACCTTCCCCCTTGCGGGCCGCCCATTAAGGCCTTCAGGCCCTCCCGAGATGTGACATATGCAGACTAATGAATTTTAAAATCAACGCTCGCCACAGGTGCCCGTCGCGCGTCGTTATGGATGCGAATGCCACTCCACTTGGATCGAATCGAATCGAACTGAATCGCATCGAATGGAGTTAAACCGGGGCGGCACATTCACATCCACTCCCCAGACAAACTGTCTGTCAAATGTTGAGCGGGATTTGAATCCCGGGCCTTGCCGTTTTTGAGTGCATGAATGAATTACAGCGGCGGAGGCGATCGGGGATCGCTGGATGGAATCAAATCAAGCATCAATAAAGTCGGCATATGAATAACATGAATTAAACATAAATGCAAAGGGAATGCTGTGCGGAACGCTGCCTGATTGATCACTTTGCAGTTGCAGCCTCACTTAGCCAGACATTCCAGCGGATAAAGAGCTTTCGGCCAGGGATTTCGGCAAAGGGATCGGGAACGGGAACGGGAACGGGTTTGGCTCTGGGTCTGGGTTTGGGTTTGGGGGCAGAAATTTTAAATTAAAATTTTGCACACTCGAAGAGCAGGAAATAAATTCAGCGGCCACGCCGCATTGATGCATGTCACGTTTGGGTGTTCGCTGCGTTTACGTGGAACTGTCAAAATGCAAACCAACCAAAAAAACTGAAACAAAAACAAAACCCAAACCAAGACCAAATCCCAAAACCAAAAGCCGAAAGCTGCAGCAACAATGGGCCGCCCGGCAATGCTAAGTGCCAAGTGAAAATGGTTTGGGGCATCAACTGTCAAAAGTGACAGCAGAGTCACAGTCGGAGACTCTGGAAAACCTCGAAAACCGAGCCCGGCCAACAGCGGTGGCTCAAATTGAAAATTAACTTAGCGGAACTGGAAATTTTTTTGGAGGCGTGTGAACCTCGCACACACACACCTGAGCGCTCAAACTTTGCCAAAAATATATAACAAAAAAAAAACAATATAATAATGTCGTTTGGTGAGTTTTTTTTTTTGAAAGAAATCCCCCTAATGAGCATAGATTATTTTCTCCCTAGCCTAGGCACAATTTTTGAGGCAATTAGAAGAAAAGCAAGCTGGAAATACCTAGTTCTCAGGTGGCAAAGTACAAATAGTCTTCTAATGTGAGTGCGTTTAAACTTTCTAATGGCTTAACTATTTAAATTGGAAGTTTTCTAGTATCCAATAATCATTTTTTTGTGGAAATCTCAAATGGCAAGGTTCCCTTGTTTTACCCTGTCGGAACCTTTATCAGTGGCCCTAATTTTATGTTTCAGTGATACAATCTAGCTGCAGGACAACGGCGATAGAAATCGTATCAACCTCCTCCATCCCCCGAATCCTGAATTTCGATGCCGGCCAACAGGAAACGCTCACTCAGCAACACAAAAAAGGCGCGAAGCAATCGATTTGTGGGCGGCAGGCGGTGGTGGGGGCGGTTACACCCCGCCCGCACACGCACCGTCAAGTACGAAGCACAGCGGCAACTATCGGGCCACCCCCGCCAAAATACATTCATTAAAAACGCATTAGAAATGACATTAGAACAAATGTCGAGGGGGGCGGAAAAATAGAAAAAAGATGGAAGAAATTGCCTGAATAAAACACAAATCGAAATGGTCAAAGGGTCTGCGCGGTACTTTCCCTCAAACGGCTGTGAATCATGGCGGGAAATAATGTACTAACATATATAGGGGAATAATAAATATGATTCCCTGATTCCCAAAGATGAGCGTTAGTTAAATGCTTTTAGTTGAATTGCATTTATATATAATACGAGTATATCCTATGAACTCAAAATCTTTGTATTCTTTAAATTTTAACTCAGTTTAATGGATATTATGGCGCGATACCAATTGATTGAATTGGAAAACCTAAAACCTGTATCCACATCCTAAAAGTCTCAGATCCTTGTATTCTTGCAAAGAATGATTGATATAATGTTTAATACTAACAGATATCAAAATAATCATCCCCCGTTAAAAACGATCGTATTGATTGAATTGAAATTACATTCTATAAATCCAAAATATTTTGGTTTTATAAATGTTAACTTTAAACATAATATCCGATACTAACTGATACGAAAATGTGATAGTGGATTGCTTGAAGCGTTTATTTATCCTATAAGTCCCAAAGGATTATATTCCTTAAATACTTCATTTTATTGCTTTCCAATAAATATTTTTGTGCCATACTAACTGATTCCCAAAGACGAACCGATTGTTTTCATTATGTATGTATAGTATCTTATAAATCCCAAATCTTGGCGTTCTTTAAATGATAACTTGTTTACAATGAATGATTGATACGATATAAACTGATACCAAAATATTGTCGTGTTGTAAAAACTATCCGATTGTTTGAATTGTATATACTACTATATGCTATAAATCCCAGACCTTTGTATTCATTAAATTTTTAGGTTTTCCAATCATATTGTTAGATGTAAAGGGCATACGATCATATTGTTTGTGTGTCCTATCCCCCGGTAATCTCTATATCTATGGACGTAAACCCTATTTGTGGGGGATACTTACTGTGTTGGTGGTAGCTGGGATAGTATCGCCGGTGGTGTCCGTTGCTCTCGAGGGCGTAGAAGGCGCTCATGTCGCTGTCGAGGCCGGAACCGCCGGAGCCGCCGAGGGCCGCTCCCACGCTGCTGCCCGCCGAGCTGGCGCCGCTCGAGAGGCTGTGGTGGCTGTGGGCCAGGCTGCTGCCCGCGGATCCCAGCCCGTTGGCCTGGCCGAGTGGGGAGACGCCGCCGCCGCCGCCGTTGCCGCCGGAGGTGGAGCCGCCGCCCCCGAGGCGCGGACTGTCGTACCAGCTGCGAGCGGCAGCCTCCGCGGTTGAGGTCATATCCATTTCGAGTATAATTTTGAATGTTTTTTGCTGCTACCGTGGGGCGGAAGAATCGATCAATTCGTTGGCGATCTCTCTCTCTCTATCTGTCGGTTTTTTTGGGGGTTTTCCAGTGTTGGGCGCGCGCTTTTTAGTGGCCACGCATTTTCACCGGCACCACGACTTGCTCTCGCTTTCCCGTTTTCCTCTGCAAGTCAAGAAATTGTATGTAACTTTAGCTCAAACTTGGAGGAGGTTGTCTGCCAGAAAGAAGGCTTGATAAGATTCTAACGGTAGCCGGCGTTATCACTCGCTCTCCCTTATCGCGGGCTAAACACTTTTGTTGTTCAATGCTTTTCTTTTCGAGCTTTTTATGGCTTTATGGGTACAGTTGTACAGTTATACAGGATAACGGTGAGTTGATTTACAATGGCCGCTGCTTTGGACTTTGGGAGTCGCCTCGAAGTGCGTGGGAAACGCCAAAAGCAGCGGGAAAAATTGGCAGAGGAAAAGCAAAACAGAACAAGTGGCAAATGATTGATGGGGCAGGTAGAGGGCCCGGGGGAGCTAATAAACATGTCGCACTTGCATTGTCCGCCTGTCACAATGTTTGCACACACACACACAGACAAAGGCAGGGACAAAGGATCCTTGCATCTGCGGGATGCCAAAGGACGGCGCCGTCGTCTGCAAGGAGTATCTCCTTCTGTGTGTGGGAAGCGTAGTGTATCTTTTGCCGGCTGTGTGCGGTGGGCCCAATTAGAGTCGCATTAGAGGCCTCCGTACCCCTCAGAGCCGCATCTAGTATTCTGATTTAGACAGGTAGCCACATATTTGGGGAATTTTCGGCCTTATCAGCTATAGATAGATAGCGCGCGTGTGTTGCTCTGTGTGTGCACTGCACTCGTTCGAAACTCGAGATTACCATCGACGGAGGAGAGTACACTTTCGACTGCCACCGCCACCTCGGGTTGCCCCCGTCCCTGTTCCTGTCCCTGTGTTTGCTTTTGGCTACGGAAATATTAATAATACAAGCGCGGTTGGACCCGGGTTTTTGGACGGCACAGTATCTTTAAGGTGATGCCTATCGTTCAATTGACAATTGCGCTACAGCAGGGCGATAAGGCAACATAATTTGTTACCTCTCCGTGGAGGTGGAAGGTGGAAGGAAAATAAACAGTATCGACCCTCGATTTGAGTTGGAAACTCAATCAATTTATCTGTATCTATCGGCAGCAGCGAGGCGATAGCTGCAATCGGACTACTTTTCATTAAATGTCTTCGTTACTTTTTTCGGGACTCCCTCACCCCCCGTGTCCCCCTCTCCGCTACCCGCTACCGCCTTAGTTGATAGCAATAAATTGATAAGCGCAGTGCCAGATTTTTAGATTTTTCGGCGGTTGTGTCAGAGCCAAGAGTTGCCCTTTCTCCTGCGCTTTTCCTCGAGCTTTTTCCCCATGAGCGGCGACCGCTGGCTAGCGTTTTGAATCTTTCGGATTGCTTTGTGGTTTATCTTTCGGTTTCTGGTTTCTGCACTGGGATCTTACATTGTAGCACACTTATTAGTCACACTGCCTTGAGCTGCCTTGAGCTTGGCTTTTGTTTGTTGTTTCTCCTTTAATTTTTTTGGCTATTTGGGCCTTGTATTCTTTTTTGGTTTGCACTTGTTTTGCCGACGCGTTTCCGCTGTGTTGTTGCCTCGGAATCGGTTTCAACCGCCGCGGAATCGGTTTCGGAATCGGGGCGAAAATCGAATTTCGAAAGACGAAGACACGATAAGGCGGACGAGCGACGCTGACACGCTTGCAGACACGTCAACAGTTGAAATCGAACTGAACGGCACGAGCGCAAAAACAGGAAAGACAAGCGCTGCGCTCGCCCACCACACACACACAAACACACACACACACGCACCGCTAGCCGAGGCAAAAGAGAGTGCGCTTAGGAGAGCGGCAGGGTTGGGGAGGAAGGCAAGGGAGAACCCGTTTGCCGAGGGCCGGACTTCGGGTGTGTGAGTGGCACATACAAGATGGTCGCGCTGTCAAGCAGTTGGGACATGCGTTAGAGCAAGATAGCCGGCTGGCTGGCTCTCACGACAATATGCTTGTCACTGTTTCGCCTTGAGAGCGGGGCGTGTTTTTTTGCAGGTAACCGGTTGTAGTTGTTGTTTCGCGTGCGCTGCAGTTGCAGGCCTGTTGTTGTTGCTGCTGTGGCCCGTCATGCTCGAGTGCATCGTTCAATAATCTCTCTGCGGCACGCCTCTCTGCACTTGGCATGGTGCCTCCGAGCACACACAAACTCTCACACACTCGCGCACATTTGGTTATCCTGCGTTTTGGTTGTCTGTTCGCTCCGCTCTTCACCGCCTGCTCCTTGCTCCTTGCTCCTTGTTCGCATCGGCCCCTCTCTGTCCCTCCCCCCGCCCCCCCGGGGCCGTCAAGCAGTGACAACAATCATCGATCGTTCCGTTTGTGATTATGTGGTTTATTTATGGGCCTTAACATGTGTGCAGATTTGTCTGACGATTTTTGAGTTATATTCCCCATGCGTGTGCGGGCGGCAAAGAGACACGCCTCCTGCGGCAGTGGAAGAGGGAGAGGGAGCGGGAGCGCGGGAGCAGGATAGAGGCTAAATTTGCATAAATTAGCAGCTGGAAATTAAGAGAACGCAGCTTCTTTTGCGAGCTGCGAACGCGGAGCAGTCGAAGATAGTTGGCCGTATCTAGATACAAGTTATTAATATGGCGCTCGTACTTTTTCCCGGCCAAGTTCTTCAGCGGGGTCGCGCACAAATACATCTGCACATCTGCTGCGCATAAACAGCGCCAAAGCACACGAGCGGCCCAAAAGGAAGTCGCAGATACGTGCACCACAAACTTCGGGATACAGGCCGCCTTCCCAAAGCCAAACCGATGGTTGGATGCCAAGAAAATGCATCAAACGGGGGCGATAGGATTGTGAAACTTCTGTAATTACAAATATATATTGTTTTTCATCCATCTTTATGTAATTCATCCTTATAGGAATGGGATAGGAAGGGGAATATGAGATATTAACTTAAACAACCATTTACGCATAATAATAGGGGTCATTTTAACACAAAATATCGGTGGTCATATAGGAATAGGATGGGATTGGAAGAGGAATAACATATTTTAACTTAAAAAAACATTTACGCATCATTAAATGTTTATTTTTACACATAATAGAGGGTCTATATAGAAATAGGATCAAAATAGGAAAATATTAATAATTTTAGCACATAATAAAGGTGTTAATTTAGGAACAGAATAGGAAGACGAATGCGATATATATTTTAATTTTAATAACAATTTAGTCATAATAAAATATGACTCATTTCAACACATGATGTTGGAGTTAATACAGGAAATAATATGGGAATAGAATAGCATTATGAATGATATTTTTACTTAAACAACAACATAGAAGTCATAGTAAAAGTCATAAATTTCAGCTAAAATCTTATGTTTATTTTCAATGTATATTTTTTATTTTTTACATACACTAACTTAACATAGAATATTATTTTATATTATATGATATTTTTACTTTTTTTTACTCTGTTTCTGTGTAATAAGATATTTCTATTATTAACAATTTCAGGTCCCTCGAACTGATAACACTCCCATAAAATACTTACCCATTACCGTAAAAATAAGTTTGTTTTACAGGAAGTTCCCTGTGGTTTCTACCACATTGATTTTGGTATTTAAAAATAAAGTTTTCGCCGCTGAAGGGTTAAGTGGGGCTGCACCTGTGAACCGGCCAAAAGGATGCTCGGCAAAAGCGCCAAAAGGGGGCAAGTTGGGGCAAGAGCAAAAGAAAGACAGCTGCAAACTTGAAACTTTCCCACTGCGACTTAATTCCACATGAATATTTTTGAATATATTGCCCGCCGATCGTTTTTCCAAGGCATTTCATAAGTTCATATCGCCGAGATACGAATCTGACCAGATCTGGGCGAGCTTATGGCCGAAATAAACCGTTTGTCAAAGCCCCTCGGCCGACTACCTAAGCAGCAGTTTATGTATGTAAATACCTGCGGCCGCAGATAGCGCTGTTGATAGTTACAGATACATAATTGAGATAAAGACGCAGCCCAGGCCGCGGGACAGTGAGCGGCTGCCAAAAACTAAAAACCTGTAACCAAAATCAGATCAACAAACGGTGCGAACACCAAACACGAGCGACGAACCGCAGAACAACCACACGGCCCGGCCAGGGAGCAGGAAAAACAAACAACCAGCTCGGGTGTTGTTGGTGTCAGTGACAGAACAACGCAAACAATCTGACAGGCAATCTTTACAGAGCCAAGGATACCAGGGATAGGAAAGTAAGTCATGGGTTTCCCAAGATCTCTGATTAGATGGTCAATCTTAGACAATCTGTATCTTCTCGAAGGTTTGTTGGCGTCATAAGGTTCTTAAAGTACGAAAAACCAAAGTTTAAGCACATACTACAGTTGAAGTATTTATTTGGACGAAAAACTGATAAATAAGGAATATAATATGATATTTGAATTATTTAAAAATCATTTCAAAATGTGAAATCGTGAACACATAATTAAAAGTGTGGTAAAATGGTGTGTTATTAAGTTTTATTGTGTTTATTGGTGTAATGTTAGCCTTATATTTAGTTTCTGGGTGTCCTATAAAGATGATCTATAAAGATTTTTAGATTTTAAGCACTTTAGTAGCCAATACACTTCCCATCCATAATCATATCGCCTCATCAGACCTGCTACAAATAAAATAATGCATTAAACCTTATAATCTCTGGGGCCCAAATAGTAAACTTTGATTTCAAATTGTCTAATGGAAATCACCCGAGATCCTCCGGCAATTCGAGCGCTTTTGGGACAGCTCTGGAAGGCTAGGAAAATCTCAATGGGCTTTCAGCTTTGGCGATAAGATTCCTCCAGTCATGTCGACTTAAGGGCCTCAAAATGGATGAATTGTCACGTCTGCCTGTCCAGCGCTGGGAACTCAACTGGTAATCTCCCGATGATAAGTTCGCGTCAGCTTCGATTGGTTGAGGAAGTAGTAGCAGATACAGGTGGCACCCGTCGATAAGGATTTCGTGTCGATGAGATATTGAAGAGGACCTTAAATCAGCGATATTGATTCGCAGAAGTAAACGCCAATAAATAATGTTCTTCTCTATGATTTACAATCGTAGATGTGTCTGCGTTTGTTTGTGTCAAGGTTGAATATTCTCAAGGAACCATAAACCATAAACAAAACTAAACTCTTCTTCGGAATTGTGTCAGAACCCAGCAATTTAAACTCTTAATCATTTAGTGATGTCAGTTTTTATCTGTTTTATAAACTTGAATGGAATTTTACTTATCTTGGGCTGGATAAACGGGGACTCTCTAGGGGGGGTTATCAGCCTTTATCTAGGCCCTCGGATATATCGTTTTTATATTAAATATAGACTCTCAATCTTTGGAACTGCCCTCATTTTGACTTTCAATTTAAATTTGGTGTGGAAAATTCTGTAAACTCTGATTAAAAATTATTATTTCTCTATGCTCAGAGATAAGATTAACCCGATTGATCAGAAGTACTGGAGTATGTGTCATCATCGGGTTTTTGATGGACACGTAAGGGCATTACTGTTTTGCCTAAATTAGTTGGTACTTAATTTCAAATGGGCTTTATTTTCGAATGCTTGCTGTGTGGAAAATAACCTTAGGTACAGCTAAACGGGTTGGAAACAGCGAATAGTTACATGTGCATACACCGATGCATA
This sequence comes from Drosophila ironensis, assembly GCA_021223825.1. NCBI lineage: Eukaryota > Metazoa > Arthropoda > Insecta > Diptera > Drosophilidae > Drosophila > Drosophila ironensis. The sequence continues at coordinate 65,747 of JAJJHQ010003200.1, forward strand.
CTTTTCCAGCACGTGCGCAGCTTTTCCGGCTCCGTCTTACTTTGACTGGCTGGGGAGGGGGGTGTGGCAGGAGGACCAGACATGGCTATCGTCATGCCCGAGCCATAGACCATGTCTGCCCCTCCCCGCCCCCCTCCCACATATGTAGACCCCTCTGCCAAGCTCTCTCGACTCCCCCACTCCGAATGGCCTGACGCACGTTGCGTGTAATTCCGATTTTAATCGCATAAAAATGTTTTGTTTATATGTATAATTTAGTTTTAACAATTTACGTTAACCTTTTGTTACCATTTTTAATTTGCCGCGCGTTGAGGTTGTTAAGCCCGAGCACAGACAATACAATACAATATACTCGTAGTACTCTAGTAAACATCTATTGCCGTAGTTCATAAGCAGCAACAATTAAATGCTCCATAAAATTGGTTTAAATACGCGTTCGGTTGTAGTCTCTCCATATATGATATGTACGTGGATGCCTTGATTCTGTAAACATACAATATATGTATGTATGTATATAGTCGTTTTGTGTATCCATATAGACAGTTATTATTGCCGAGCTCGGTTTATTGCCGCTGCCGCTACTGGTGGTGGTGGTGGTGGAATTGTGGTTTTTGTTATAATTATAGCCAGGCGATAAAAATCAGCGACATTTTTACAGCATTTAAACAAAGCATAAATTGTGATTTAGTTTGAAAACTGTCGCCGGCTTCTATTTAAGTAAGTTTTTCGTTTAAACGTGTACTAGAATGCATATTGCAATAATATAGTAAAATGGAACAGCGACCTCATCATCGTCCCCGCAATCAACATCATCGCAATCTGAACCGGCAGTACCCGTAGTAGGTATCACTGCCAGACATACTTTTTAATGCAATAAAAATTCTATTTAAATTGCCACTTGTAATTACATATCTCTCGCTGCCCCGCTTCCTGGCCATGGGTAGTAATACTCGTATTATTCGACTCTATTGTACGAAATTATTGGGGCCATAAATGCATTTCAGAACACCAGTCGGCACAATTAACTGGGTATATAGTACTAGCGATTGTTGCAGCGATTAATTAGGCAGCCGAGATTGATTTCCAGCATGAAGTGTAATTTATTGATTGAGGGATAATAAATGCCAAGTAGAAAATGCGGATATTTTTGCAAAGTGATTTTATTATAATGTGTTATAGATGTTGGCCCAGTGATAACATTTATAATAGGGTTTTAAAGGAGTGTTCAACAAGACTGTCAATCTCTGTTTAATTTGCTGAGATTGATAACGCTAACAACCTGCAAAATACATTATTCTGGGATTATGGATATGCATAAATATTATTTAAACACATTCGCCTATATATCTTAAGGTATTAATGGTAGATTATGTTGATGCGAGTGTATATGTAAGTGGAAGAAAGCTTTTCCGACCCCACACAGTATTCTTGTGTGGGGCATCAACAGCCGAGTCGATCTAGCCATGTATAAACATGTTGATCTCCTAGATGGTAAGAGCTAGAGACGTAATTCTTTTTTACTACTATTAGGAACTATGTAATTTTCAATCTAAAAAGTTTCATAACAATTGGTCAACAAATAACGAAGATACGGCCAATTCAAATGTTGTCTCGCCCTTCGTCAGAGTCAATTCCCGATTCAATTCCATCTGTTAAGCCATACGTAATTTAGAGTTGAATTTAAAGTTATTACAACAAAACAATTGGTTGATAATGGAAATAGGTACATGGAATCGCGACTACAGCGTTATACTTTCCAAAAGTATCCAAATCCCCGGCATTGCGTCTGCCATCGTTTCTTCGCTTTTATGGGCATCATCTCCCTTGGCAATAATCGCCAAACATTTTCGCCACTCCCCCTTTCCTTCGGCTGTTGATTTTGTTATAGGCAGAGTATATAATTTAATAACTATAACAACAAAGCGACAACATAACGGCCGCAACCGAAGCGCCGGGGTTTCAGTTCATATGTCATGTGCCAGTTTTTTGACTGCATTGCAGCGTGTCGGCGGCCCCCTCTTGCCCCCTCTTGCCACCTCTTGGTGGCAACGTTTGGCCCCCTTTTCCACCCCCTGGCCAATCCCGGCCATGCGTTCTAATTTCATAATAAACTTGGCTGCCAGCAGCGAACAACGAGCAACGAACAACGACGGCGGCGGCTAAAATTGGCTGGATGCAAAACCGCAACGGGTGTAAATTTCACATTGCCCCTTCACGGGCCGCGTGCCCCCCCTTTGGGCAGTGCACCGCCAATGGCGGCACATCCTGTGCAGCTCGTAAGCACCTCATGCGCCAGGCTATAAATGTAAATTGCCTAAATGGGCAAAAGCTCGAGCATACGTTGGCCAGGACATGGATACGTTGCGATGGCTGGGCAGGGGAGGCAGCCGGGAGAAGGCCTGCAGTGTGGTCAGCTCCTGCATCGTAAATGAAATCAGTTGGTGCGCGAATCCTGCATGGGTCAATTATGCAAATGTCCTGCCCCCCCCTGGCATGGTTGCATCTACAACTGTGCGGCCTGTGCGAGGACGTGTTGTGTGTGTCCTGGGACAGGGACAGGACATTCGGGCATACGAAAGTGATTTGTGGCCTGGCAGTGTAAATCTGTTTTCATATTAAGTATTTTAGCGGCAAATTAAGTTGGACATAAAGATCTGGGGGCTAATACTTGCTTGCCACTTGCCTGATGCATTGAAATGCCCAGAAAGACCCAACTTTCACTCGGCTTTCCATTTCGGCCACCGCAACCCCCGAAAAGCTGCAGTTTAGCAGCCGGAAAAATGCCCGGGCACGTACGTATGCATATTGTACGGGGGGTGGCGCCGGCCCGGAGGCTTTGCAACGTGTGGCAGAGAAAGGACGCACTGCAACAAACAAAAGATCTGTCTGGACACGGACTAAGGTTCCTGTAACTCCTGAGATTTGGCCACAGGAGTGGATCTAATCAAGTCAAAAGGAGGACTCCAATGAAACAGGGAAATATTCAATGATTTTTATAAACTTTACTCTATCCAGCTTGCCAATCCTTGAGCAGCTTTAACACACTTTAATACCGGGCCCAAAATTCCAAACATGTTTGCACACAAGAACTTTTGCGAGGGGGCTCCTGGAAGTCGCTCCTGTGATGCCTCCATTGTTTGCCCATCGTCTGGGCTGCGGGGGGACTCCGGGACTCCATGCTTTCGTTCATTTTTTGCCAATTCATGGAGCTTTGTCTGTCCCTGCAGTGTCGAGCGTTGTTCGTCGTCCTCCGTCCTCCGTCCTCCGTTCTCCGTCCGGTCTGTGTCCTTTGTCCTGGCCAATACGCTTGGCAAATAGCTGGGCAGGGCCGAGCGCTCGTCGGCTGCTCAGCTTCATACATATGCATGCGAGTTTTCCGCTTTTCCACGGCAAGGACGAAGGGGACGTTGGCAAGGCGGCTAGGCAGCACGGCAGCACGGCGGCCGGAGGACGAGGTGGCTTGTCTGGCCGTCAGGATGTGGGCTTCCGCTCCACGTTCGTGTGTTGCGCCGTGTGTTTGTCCTGCTCCTGAAAGCTTGGCTAAGCACCTGAGCAAACTTATTGTTAGCCTGCGCATTGTATTTCGATCGAAGCGGAGCGTCAAGGTTAACATGGCCGATTCGAGTCCCTGGCGAAAATTACGACGTGTCTGCCAGGATAATTTTACGATTTCCTAGCCCTCAGAGAGCCGCTTGGATACTTAAGTGGCAGGGGAATCCCTTTTAGGCCATTAAGCACTCCGCCCGCTCGGCGTTACAAAGGCGGCGATATCTTTTCAACACCTACGACAAAAACCAACCGAACGCGCCGGCCAGATGAGATGAGACACCATCTTTATGATGAGCCGGGCGATGCTGCAGATACGGATACCAGATACCGGACTGAGATTCACATCCAGATTCGAGGCTTGCAAATTACTTAAAAAAATACACTCGCACTCGCATGCACACGGGGCATTCAAGGGCGGCGAGGAGATGACAAAAAATCTCAACCGATGCCCATCCACTCGACGCGATGAGACGCTGCCGATAAGGACGATAAGCGCATACGCATTTCGCCAAGCAGATCCTTTGGACGGGCCGAGCGAGAGGACACGGGGTGGCAGGCAGTCCGAAAGGGGCAGAGACCGACCACGCGGGGCGGGACAACAATAGCAAAAGGTTACACTGAGCGGATCACAAGTTGTTAGCGTGGAGTAGGAATAGTTCTTTGACTTGGAAAGAATATGCTTTAAGATTAAGTACAAGAATTCATCTGCAAATAGGTTAAGATTTATATCGGATTTAAATGTATTTAATATACTCATAGATTTGACTTCTATTGCATTAATACTTTTAAAAGACTTTAATAGTTAAAGTGAGGGAAATGGGTCATGAAGTTGCGAAGGAAATCGGTTTTGCTCACAAAACGTGGCAATATAAATATTTAAAAGAATTCCTAAGGATTTTGGTTAAAAGTGGCTTCTGATTTAGTTGTATTCTGTATATTATACATTTGACTTTAATTGATTAGGGATTTTAGATGATTTAAATAGGCAGTAAATAGGCAAATAGGCCTTCTTTACATAGGTTAGTCAAGAAAGAATAGGTTCTTAGGATAAAAGTGCTATAAAACCATCTTTATTTTGGTCACAGAAAGTGGCAATATTCAAGGACTCATCTACAAATTGGTGGGGTTTCTTCTAATTTAGTCAAAAGATACATTTTATATTAATTTTACCTCAATTTAATAAATGGTTTTAGGGAATTCAAATTTTAAAACCAAACTGGCGGTACGATCGTTGTAAGTCACATAAACTACTATGCAAATTTCGTGTTGTTTTGTCATTACTAACCTCTAGTTTTTTCTCCGAGTGTGCGGGAACTAGAGAGTTTGCGTTTTTCTCTCTCTGTCCTCGTTTTTGCGATTGCTGCGATCAGATAGGCGATCGTGTGCGACGGGGCGTGCGGGAAATGAACGGCGGAGGTAAATGCGGAGGCAAAGGCAACGGGCAGGGATGGTCGCGCCAGGGGCGGGGTGGGATTCCGAAGGAGGGAGGAGCAGGAGCGGGAACAGGAGCAGAAGCAGGGGTACGAGTACGGGTCTCGGGTCTCGGATCTCGGATCTGCGAGCGAGCGGCAAGTAATTTGATGTCATATTGTGTCACACACTCAGAGGCAGAGAGGCCGGGGAGATAGATGGCCGCTGATAGCGTCAAGCCAAGTGGAAAGAGACGGCACTAACGCATTACCCTGATTGCCGGCCTGATCAGTGTTTTTTTCTTTTTTTTTATCCACCGGAACGAGTATCTGGAAGATCAGCAAGCATCCTTGCCCCTTTGTTGTCCGCCATCTGTTGGTTCCTGCTCCTGTTTTTGTTTATATCATAATTGTAGGCGTTGATTTGGTCTGGTCCTCGTCCTCGTCCTCGGTAGTTGTTTTGGAGTTGTGTCCACGTATCCCCTTCATAAGGCATTCGGATGCTACGCTCGTTGGAAACCCGAAATTCGAGACCGCCAATGAATGGGATCACCGAAGAAAAACACACAATCCTGCGACTTATGTCAGCGCTTTGAAGGATAACAAAATGCCGACTTGCCGAAAAGTAATGGGTATATTCTATTTAGTGGGAAAGTGAGCTAAAATCTGAGAACTTGAGTGTTAGACCTCAACTAATTGCTATAGGATCTTAACCTTTTTTACAAATAAAAGTAGGGCCATGGTATCTGTCATAAGTTTCAAGGAGTAGTGAAAAAATTACAATATTTACGTTTTATAATTCAAGTAATTACAGGACATTCATTATATTTTAAATGACAAATTAGCTAAATGAATTTCTTATTAGTTTTACATAAGTAAAGATTGGGGAAAATTATATGTTAGAATTTAAACAATTGCCGAATTTTTGTGTGCAAGCCGTTAGGTTTAAATACTGGACACTTTAAGATGTGTGTATTTAAATAAAATAAAATGAAGTAAAAATTGGGGAAAATTATATGATAGAATTCATATAATTTCCACAGGAACTTTATCATTTTTGAGTGAAAATTATTACAGCCAATTACTGGACACTTTAAAATGTTGTATTACAATGTAATACCTTCAGAAATATTCACAGTATCTGCCTCTTTTTTGAAAAGAAATTTAAGTCTCTAGCATTTTTTATGAGTTGCCGAAATTTGTGAAAAATCGGATAATATAATGTGGTAGAATTCATGTTATTCCCACAGGACCTTTATCATATTAGAGAGCAAACCATTAGGGTCAATTACTGGACACTTTACTATGTGTGTATTTAAAAATAATACCTTTAGAAATTGCCACAGTACCGTCATCTATTTTGACTAGAAAAGTAAGTTAAAATTCGAGAACTTGATATGTTAAAATTCATATAAATGCACCAGGACCTTTATCACTTTAAAGAGCAAACCATTAGCGCCAATTACTGGACACTTAACCCTTCGGTAAATGCTTTTCTACAATTATTTGTTTAACTGACTTTTGGGGCCAGAGCATTGCTGGGGATTACGGGATTACGTATAAGCATTTGTTTTTTATATCTTTTATAGATTTTTCCCTCGCACGCGTTCAGTTTCATGGGTTTGTTTTTTGTGGATCGTCAGAGCGTCTGCGGCGCTTCTTTAATGGTTAATGGTCAGTCTTGAAGCCTCGAATTTCGAGTCTCCGGTCTCCTGCCGCAGCTCTCAACATTTACGAGCTCGTCACTTTACGATTATTTGCTGGCTGCCCTGCCCTTCCCTGGCCCTGCCCCGCCTTGGACGTCCCGGCTCTTTGTGGGATTGTGAGCGTTTTGGTCTTGCGTGGCGCATACAAATGATTTGATTTGGTCGGGATTTTCGGTGAACGCCAGCGAGTATCGCATGAGCCACGCTCCGCTTTGCGCTGCTCTGGTTTAAAGCATGATTTTGGAGTTACTTCATTTGTCACTCGGGTATATTTTTTTGAATTTTATGGCTTTTCCTGAGAATTTGCCACAGCAGCCGCGCGGAGTGACGGAGTGTTGGAGTGCCGAAGAGCCGTCGTCGGCTATTGACTTTGATTTTAATGGCCCTGGCTCGGCTTTTGCCTAATTTCACTTGGCCAACGGCCGGCCACTGACCAACGGCCAGCAGCCAAACAGTTAACGGCCCAAAAGCCGCCCCCTCTTTTTTCGGAGCTCACTTTAGCCCCGATTACCACCGGAGACTTTCTTTAACCGGGTTTTATTTGTTTTATTTGCCCGATTTGTTGGTATCTGACGGATGGCCGGCCGTACTTGCTAATGAGTTCATTTTAAGTAGTTCGCCGCATTCCAATTGCGGTTCGATCTGTATCTGAAAGTGCCTTTTAGACTGTGATTAGTTTTAATGGCTGGTTTTTTGCTTTTTACGGCCCCGCACTAAATCGAATCGCATCAACACTCCATCGACGAAATTAAATTGCTGTTTTAGTTTCCATTTTAATGAGGCAGCCCGGACAGGTCGCCAGGATCCCAAAAATAATGGAAATCTATTGACACCCCATCAGCGGAGCGCATAGTTTTCTCAACTTTTTCGCCAAATGAAGCAATTAACACGGCCCTCCCCCCTGCCCCCAGGGCAAGGGCTAAAAACAATAACCAAAAGCTCCGGCTAAATGAATATTGATACAAACATTCTGCACAAGGCCATCAGAAAGTAAACACTGTAAATGGTTTTTTATCACGCGGTTGGTGGGGTTGCTCTCTGTGTGTTTGCATGTGTGTCTCGCTATGGGCAGAGTGGAGAGGGGAAGGGGGAAGCTTGTGCAAGGCCCAAAAAGTCAACGGCGAACAAATGTTGGCCCGCATATAAAAACCATCACAAAAACTTATCAAAGATGCAAATATGTTCCCGCCTGGAAGTTGCGAGAGCAGGGTCCACAGGGCCGCCCTGCGAGTCTAGAAGAAATAATTGCTCACAGTGCTGGGGAAGGAAGATGTTTGCCAAGTCAACAACTTATTGTGACAAAACTAAGGAGTTTACAATGCAGATTTTAGTATCTGTAGGGCAAAAACTGCCCTAGACAAACTATTTTTCAACAGCTACCTAAATTCTAGACCTATTGCAGAAAATATCGTAAGGATTGAGAGATCATTCAGCCTGAAACTTAGCAGGACATCAAAGCTAAGGAATTTAAATCTAATGAACCACTAATATTCAGCTTATTTTCATTGTAGGAAAACATGGGCAAAGAAAAAACTATGGAAAAAGAATTAAAACACCAGTTGTAGAACCAACTATCGCATTAAATATGACAAAAGTTGATAAATATTTACAGGACATCAAATATAATGAATTGAAAACTAATAAATTATCAATATTTACCTTCTTTTCTTTATAAGGCAACAAATTCAAAGGAGACCCTTTGGTAAAACTGTTAAAACACAAGTTTTAGAATCAACTATCGAATATATAAATACAAAATATTTGCCAAAACATTAAAGGATATAAGATCTTAGGAATTTCATTCTTATGAATTACTAATATTTACCTTCATTTTTTTATAAGGCAACAAATGCCCGGGAACACTAAAGAAACTCTATTAAAACCCATGTTTTACAATCAACTGTCGCATGAAATATGGCAAAAGTTGCTAGATCTTTGCAGGACATCAAATCTAATGAATTAAAATCTAATCAATCACAAATATTTACCTTCTTTTCTTAATAGGGCAACATAGTTAAAGGAAAAACTATTAAATCACAAGTTGTAGAACCAAAAATCGTATAAAATATGACAAATCTAAGGATATAAAATCCAATGAATCGCTAAAATGCAGCTCCAATTATTTATAGAGTACCAAATTCATATAATTTGCATAGCCAACTATCGAACAAAATATTATAAAAGTTTCTAAATCATTTAAGCCGAAGCTTTGCAGGACATTTGCGGTCCTTTACCCAGATTTCGGGGCAAGCGGAATATTGCCACAAAAAGGTGTCACACACGCACTAACCACCGAGTTTTCCTGTGTTGGTGCAATGCAAATATTTTTGACGTTCACTGAACTTTTGCAAGAAGAGAAAATTATGCAAGCTTCCCGCACTGCATGCGTGTGTGTGTGTGTGTGTGTGCGTGTTGATGTGCGAATGTGTGTGCGTGTGACAGCTGTGTGACAAAAATTATGGCAAACAACAAAAGGCAGGCCAGACGTCAGCGGGAGCAACTTTTCTCGTAAATGCAAAAAGCCAAAAGGATGGAAAAAAGCGAATTGAAAAGCGGAGAGCAACTGGGAAGCCAAAGCCAGAAATAACAACACCAAAAAAAAAACTATTTTTCGCAGCCGCCGAGGCGACAACAACGAACATCTGCAACAACAGCGGCCGAGAGAGAGAGTGAGCGAGAGGGGCTGGGGCTGAGCGGAGGGTGCCCAGGAGGGAGGGAGACGGAAGGCCGGCCGGAGAGCAGAGCCGCGGAGAGAGAGAGTGAGAGAGCGGGTGCTCCCACTGCGCATAGTCCGTGGCCAATGAGAGAGTCAATGAAGTGTCAAACGAAACGCCGCCCAAATCAAAAATGGCGAGCTCTCGAAAGAGATGGCCTCTGTGGTGTCAGTGTATGCGTCCCGTTCTAGCCAAGGCAAGAGCTGCTGGCTCGCTAGCAAGCAGTGCAAGCAGTTCCCAACATTATCCTGCGAGAGATGTTCCCACACTCGGAAAAAACTGTTTTAAAAAATGTATTCTTTTTAGAAAGATTTCAGCGCAGAACGTCACGGCATTTGTCTGAGTGTGCGGATGCTGCAATCCTTTCGACTGCTATTTGATTTCAATTTCAATTGCGGGGCATCCTTTTGACGTCCGTTATCATTTGGGCTGGCGAACCTGTCGCTTTTGTTTGCCACGATAATTGCATTTGTGTGCGATCTCCTTTGAGCCATTGCCTCCTGCCCCCTGCCCCCTCCCCCTGGCCAACACTCCTCCTTTTGTCATTTATCAAACATTTTTTGCCGAACCTGAAACCTGGGCCCCCGACAAAGCGTGCAGCGCATGCAGATTAACATTTCACCTGTTCAATCTGCGGAGGAAAAGGTGAAATAAAAGTAGCCCATGCGGCAGGGCAGGGGGTGGCAGGGGGCTCCAGGGCAGCGGGGCAGCGGGGGTGGTGGCAATCTGCCAGAGTTGTCATTGAGTTGCGACTGATTGAAATGCCGTTTGTTTCAAAAGCTGACTTTCATTATTATTGCTCGCTCATTCACATAAGCCACAAAAACGAAACAATGCGAAAATTTTAATGAAAATTGTCGCTTGACTTCATTTTAACTGCTTCTGTGTGGGCCTCATTGATAACAAAGGCAAGCGGCAAACAATACGCCGATGTCCTGGCGACAATTTAATTTTCCCTCGAAAAGGGATGTTTAAATTAACAACGATCACCTGCAGCAGGCAATTTATTAAATTTGTATACCTAATTTATATCATTTCGGGGCTATTTTGCACTTAATATTCTAGTAATCCCTCGGGTTTCTAACGTACACATTTTCTTGACCAGCATCATCAGGCGACTCGATATAGCCTTGTCCGCTTGTCCGTTTGTCCGTTTGAACTCCTTGATCTTGGAGATTATAGTGGATAGGCAAAAAATAATTGCATTTTCTGCTTCTGGGGAAACCAGTATATATATTTCTAAGTGTTTAAATTAACATCTATCACCTGATGCACTAACTTTACAATATTTGTACACCTAATTAAACTATTTCAAAGCTATTGCTCGCACTTAATATTCGTTTCATAACCGCCCTCATATATTATCCCTTGGCTTGTGACAAATCAAATAACTGCGACAGCTTTAAATATTTGAGATTAACTTGTCAGGGGGGACCCCCACTTAGGGTTAAATCGTGCAACAAAAAGCGCAAATAATAAATTAATAATTGTGTTAAAATATTAAACTGACAACAATTGGCAGGGCCCAATCCGAAGCCGCAAAAAGTGGCCGGCGCGGAGATTTTAATCCAGCGATAAGGGCGCAAATCTCAGGGCAATCCCACCAAACCAAACCGACAATCTCACTAGCAACCCTCGCCGGCAGCGGCAGAAGCCTCCCCTCCCGCTCCCCCACACCATGGAAGGATACACGAGGAGTTGAGCTGGCATTAAGGCCCGACAAATCCTGCCCAGGCTCGGGCTCGTTCTGAATCAGATTTCCCCGCAGATTCCCCCGGCAATCTCGAATTCTCATTCTCATATCGACGATTGCATCGTTCTATTAAATTACCAAAAGGCAAACGACAAACGGCAAACGGCAAACGTGTGCTCGCTCGCTCGCCTCTCCTGCCTCGTCTTGGGCAGGGTTTTTCTTTTTTAGCTTTGCTATTGCTTTTGTTTTTGTTGGGGGGGTGTGGACCGAGGGTGGGTGGTTGGGTGGTGCGGTGCGGTGGCTTAAGCGACGGCGCTGGGGGAATTGCCTGGTCCACAATTGAGATAAGATTGCCCGGGCCGAGATACAAGATATGTCATGTATCTTGCACACGAGGAGAACCAACGAATCAAAACCAAATTACATCAAATTCTCATCCTTGGCTTGCTGGCTGGCAAATAATTATAAAAGTCACAGCAGACAGGCGGCCCGATCGAAGATAGAACATGCATTGAACGAGTGACAGGGGCTTTTTACATGCACTGAGCGAAATCATACCCAAATCTGCAAGCACTCATCATGATGGATAGGTAGGTGCAACAATAGCACAAGTAATTGGGGAGTTTATACGTCTCTGACCCTATAAAGTAAATATATATTCTTCATTAGAATTATCAGCCAAGTCAATCTAGATGTGTTTATCTGTCCCTTTGTCCGTCTGAATGTATGAACACTTCGTTCTNAAGAGCTAGGGTCCTAAATCTTTTTACTTTTGGTGCTTTTAATATATACGCATAATATGCCGTTTTTAAAATTTAGTCATACCACTTGCCAGCTTTTAAACTTTCAGAAAACGAAATATCTCATGCAATATCTCATTATATCTTCAAAATGGTTATAGCAAGATATATAAATCTTTTTGCTTACAGCTAACAATTTAAATATCTAGCCATGTAGTAAGTTTTATAAGTATCGGTTAATAAATAAAGAAGATGCGGCCAACATAAATTTGGTATCTCGATGAAGAGAAGTCTCGACCACAGCGTTTCTACCGGTTTTGATAATACCTACTTCACCTACATAACTTTATCCTGTGCCTAGTTAAACTTACATGTATTTGCCTTATATTTGTTGCAGTGCAGTGCATGGACCAACGCAGGTTGCGTTCGGGCCAAAACACAGGCCACGTGTGACTAATAGAAATTTGCATGCGCAATTATTTGAACAAACCGCAGCAATTACACGGCAGCAACACGCACCAACACTCGCCAGACAAGCTAATTAGAAAAGAAGTACCCACGCTCGGAATAGGACGAGACTGTGGACGAGGATGAGCAGGCGGGAAAGGACCAAGCCGAACAGGATATAGCTACCGTTTATGCGAGACCGCAACGAATCGATTTGGGCATTTTATTGCCCATACAGCAAGCCGGTGCTGGGAGCAATTTGTGCATCGTTAAGGGTTACTGCAGCATTATAAACTACATCCCCAGGATAAATCCTCCAACCAGCGCTGTGTTGTGATTTGTTGTGACAGTTTGGCCAGGAAAATGTTGTTATGCAAAAATTAGGCGCATAATTTTATTGCAATTTTTATGATCGACCAGCGGCGGCGAACTGTGAGAAAGTTTCCACACAACCTGCGATGCGATTGTAATTGTGAGAATCTTGCGGCACCAAATTGGATTATGAGCCATTAGGTGGAAGTTCCTGGGAGCGAGTCCTTTTTGTGGAAATTATGATAATTTCATTTATTGGGAATCCTTTTTTTTGGCTGCAATTTGTTGTCCAAAGCCGCAGCCTGACAATGGCGGAGCCTGTCTGCACCTGACAAAAAGGGGGAAATCGTGAAAAGTGCCTTTCATGTTTGACAAAATGCAGCGACAACAAAACCGAATCCTTGCACTGATTTCGGGCACTTCAACCGCCACGACAGCCACAAAAACAAACGAAAACAATTGCGCTACGAGTGGTTTTTCTTTTGGGTGCCCGGGGAGCGGAGGAAAACTGATGAAAAACTGTCACATCATCGCGCATTCTTCTGTTGCATTTGCTCGGCTTTGATGTTGCGTACGCCTTTGTGCGAGGGTCCCTCACAAAGGGAGAGCGTTGGGTTTCAGGGTTTCAGGGTCCTTGGGCCCCCTCCCCGCCCGCGATGGTACCTGTCCGGGGCTCTTGTGTTATTGTTGATTGTTGTGCCAAAACACTCGACATGGTTTCCAAAGCATAACATACATAGTTTGGGTGCACTCGGAAAAATGCAAACATCATCTGCCCCAATCGCCTTGGATTTGGATCGATTGTAAACAAATTTGAGCATCTATCTTTTCGATCTAATAATGTAAATAATCATGTCGGTGTAACTATGAAAATTTCCCTAGAAATTACCAATTTAAAGGCTATTTTTTCGCGTGTGACGCTTGTAAGATGTGGGATATCTTCATAGGTTGGCAGTCAACACCTGAAATAGGAGCCCTGCTCCTCCTCAAGTACAGTTTGCTTAGCGGAGGGGACTATTGGGCCCCCGCATGCCACGTTTTCTCGGCCCTATTCCCCCGCCACACATAGATACATCTCTGAAAGCCATAAATTCTTCAAACACCAGAGCAGTAGATCCTGAAAGCACCCACTTCCACCCCCCAAACAGTCGAGGCAATACAACAAAAACAATAAAACGTGGCAGGCGCATCCTGGCCATCCCTGCTGCCTTTATCCTTACAACCCCAAAAAAAAGTTGCCTTTTAACCTGGCCCACAAGTCACGGCCCAAAAAGTTACGTTGCTGTTGCTGCTATTTCTTTTGCCTTTTTCCTTTTGGCAGGACATGCAGGGATGGGGAGAACAGGACAAGGCAGGAGCAGGAGCAGAAGCACACTGTACGCGCCATTTTCCGTGCGATTGCCAATGTTAAACGCAGCTCCGCTCCCGAGAGCCGGCAAAACCACCCGCAACCACCAGGACACCCCAACCGCCCCTTCCCCCTTTTTTCGTGGGTGTCCTTGCTGTTGTTTTTGTTGCTATTGCTGCCGCTGCCGCTGCTGCTGTTCCCTCTGGACCAGAAAAAGAAATGTTTCGCATAAAATGTTATCGCAAAGATTTACGACCCGACTTTTGCGCATCACACGCCACCCCGCTCCTGTCTCCTCACCCACGCCTCCTCCCCCCTCTTCCCCCTCCTCTCCTCCTCCCATGCCGCCCTCTTGACGGCATCCAGCAACTTGTTTTATGATAATATACGAGCTTTCTCCGCTGAAATATAAATGTTGTGTGTATGAGCACTGCCTGTGCCCGGCCCCCCATGTTTCCCTCCCCGCTTCTCCCTGATTTTCCCTTGGTTTTCCCTTGGTTTTCCTTGGTTTTCCTCCTTTTGCGCCAGCCATTTTGGCTGTCATCCTTCGCAGGAGTCACATCACTTGGCTGGCGTATCTATTTATCTAAGCATTTGTACATATTTATTTTAATGTTGAGGCAGCCCCGGCGACTACAATTGTGCCCACCTCAGAGAAGGATGCTCCATCTCCATCTCCATTCCAGTCCCCGCCAAGGAGTGAATCCACAATAAAAATGGCTGCTGTATCCATAAGATACATGCCACTGATTTCTATGCCAACGCTTTATCTCGGCAGGCGTAGGAAAGCTTCAGCTTCAGCTTTGGCTTTGGCTTCAGCTTTAGCTCCAGCTTTGGCCTGCTTCCTTGATATGTGTGTTTGGTGTTTGGTGGCTCTGTGCTTCCTTCGCCAAAATCGTAAAATGAAGATTTTTCATGTGGATTGTAGTGGTTCCTGTGTGGCGCTGGCAGTGGGGCATCCTTGGGCGCATCCTTGCCGCTGCGGAAGTAATTTATGACTTTTCGTTTTGCAAATGTTTAAATCTAAGCATAAATATTCCCACACCACGTCTACGGATAAAGCATATGAGCAGCGCTTGTATGTATATCGTATATAATTCCATTTGCCTTTATTTGCCCCTGATAAATTGTGCAATATATGGCTTTGGCCATAAACATCACAACCGTCGGAGATTGCGGCCTAAGGCTTAGAGAGCGCCACCCACCCCCCTCCAATCGGAATCAATGACAAAATAATTATACTCGCCGGCGCACACTCGCGCGGATTTTATTAATCAAATTATAAGATATGGTGTCAAAACAAACACACGGGGACGGTCGTAAGCCGCCCGACAAACTGGAACAAGTCGCGTGAGTCAGAGACAAATGTTATTAAGGCAAAAATATGGAGTGGATACAGTGGAGCCAGCGTAAGAGGGATTAATGCCATCGCGGTCAAAGGGATTTGTGGCAGCGATATGCCACTGTCCTAGCCACACGCGTTGCCTTGGAAATTAATGAATTGGCTGCGATTATCCTGACCGCCGCATCATCGACATCATCAGTGCCAGCATAAATAAACACAAATTCAATTACTTATGCCAAATAAGTAGAAATGATTCAATAATGAAACCGAGATACTCGAACAAAACGAAACTAGGCCCGAAACACACACAGGCATCTCAGATAAGGGGCCCCACGACCGGGTAAGGGACCGGGACCGGGATACAGCGAAGGAACTGCTACCATTTACCATTACCAGAGTGGCAAGATAAGCGGCGACACATACTATACAGGATACAGATACCGACGAAACAGATACAGATACTTACTGCCGCGGACCATGGCAAGCAAACTGATCAAATATGCTTAATTATAATTTGATTTGATTTATGATGCCCTCCGATTTCATGTGACATCTGTAATTATTCTTGTCGCGCCCCGAACTGCAGTTGCGATCAACAAAATCATCGCAAAAGGCAACTGCTATGGGATCCTGCACTGAAAGAAATCTAAAGGGTTTGTACAAGTGTATTTTGGTATCCTCTTCGTTAGATTTAAAGGCAGTTCTATGATTATACCTACAATCTGTATACATAACACTGTTTACATAACAGTTTTCCAGCGAATCCTGCCATATAATACAACATCTTATCAGTTACTTAGCTTGATCTATCAGGAAGTAGTCTTTTAAATCTTTTGAATGTTGAATTATTGTCTAATAGACAAAAGGTTAAATTATTTTCATGATAGTGTCGTTTAACAGATTTTCTACTACTAGTTTTATTTAGTTCTACTAGAGAAATGCCTAAAGGAATACCTAGATCTTTGTGGATGCTTTAATTGATGACTTAAAAAGGAGCATTGACGATTTGTAGCAATATTTTTAATGATACCGCTGGAGTATCTCAATATTAGAGTTACTACCTATTCCCCAAAGCTCAAATAGGCTTCAAACTTTGTTTTCCAATGTGGTAACACCTTTTTGTTTGGCCATAACTTTTCTCTGTGTACTGACTGGCCGTCCTGAGGAGCAACATCATCATCATCAATGACATTCGGTGTTCCTGTGGCATTTTCTGGTCTTACTTCGGTCTTTGCCTTCTGCCTTCTGCCTGGGCCATTGGAAATGATCAACGATGTCGACAGTGACAACGACGAGGAGCAGGCGACAATCCTGAGCTGCATACGAAACGAGCAGCGCCTGATGAATACGTACAAGAGGTTTACGTACGTGTTGAAGAGGGTGTTGGAGTAATGTAATGCCCAAGATGCCATAATATTTACTTATCAAGGCGCTACACTGTCGAAAAAGCCATTCAGAGTGATTCATGGCAGGCTACTCCTTATAGAGCAAAGTTTAATTGAAGGTTTTAAAAGGTTGGATAGAACGTAAGGTGGGTTTACCTCCTCCAAATTTGTTTGTTATTTGTCAAGACTTTTGAGAGGTAATGTAATCCCGAATCGATCAGCTTTCGTGGCCAAAATTCTGTCTAATCAAAGCCATTCAATACTTACATAAGGGCATTTTTAATTCGCTTCCAAGCCAGCCAGCCAGCCAGCTTTATTGCCGTCATCGTTGTGTGTATTTTATTATTTGTAGCATGACATAGAGATCCCCATCCATATACTACAAGGCTATATACACCCATATATGTATGCAGCTCGGCTCGGCTCGGTTACCGGGTCTATGGGGAATAAATCAACACGCTGTGTGGCTTCGTCAGCGATCCATCTTGGCCCGGTTGAGAGTTTCTGGCTAAGCGGTTTCTAGTTTGGCCTGCCGCCGTCGATCAAAATCGGAGACGGGCGGCCGGAGACCGGAGACCGGAGACCGCGCAGAGACTGTTGATCGGAAATTCTCGCCTACGATCGAGTGACAATCGAGCGCAAACAGAAACAAAGCCAGATCAAATTTAAGGTAAGGTAGGTTGGCCAGCCCCTCAATGGAGATCAATAGGCTTGGGGCTCGCATAGATTATCGCCGCCCGATCACCAAATCGATCAGTTAAGCAAAAGGCGCGCGCCTTCGCCATCGCCATCGCCTTCTCCTTTGTGGGATAATAAGCTGAATAGGCGTATGACAATAAGCTATGTAATTATATGGCCGGCAATGAGAGAGCGCAACTGGAGCGGATTACCGAGAATCGGAGGTGCTGCGTGGGCAGGGAGCCGCCCTAGACAAATCCGGATCCCAGGTTCCAGGTTACAGGTTCCATTCCCCAAGGGAGATCAACCCAACAAGAAGTACTTGAAGTTCTATGGAATGGCAGAGTCGTTATACCAATATTTCACACTTAAATAAATCATTTTGTTTTCTGGTTTTTTGTGCTTTAAATTATACGAGTTTTTAAAAGCCCTTTTTTGGCACATTACCTAGAAGTTTTCCAACCTTGCAATTATTTTGGTTAAATATTTAAGTTGGTTTTATATGTTTGTGGCTTACAATTTGAACAGTATTGTTGGCAAACAATCCAGCTCTTTTTTTGGTAGATTAACCTATAAGTTTTCCAGAATATCTTGCTACCATTTTTATTAAAAACTACAAACATTATTGGCGTAATATTTTGGAATATAAGCACCATTTCTGGCCAAAAATCGAGCTCTTATTTGGTATGTTACCTCAGAAACATCCCATAATTACGTGCAACCATTTTGGTTAAAAATTATATAAATTCTTGGTTAATAGTTTGGTGAATATAAACACAATTTCCCGCCAAATATCAGGCTCTCTTGGGCCAGTCTTAAAATGCATATAATTGCGTTTGACAAATTGCAGTCAGCATGAGACAGATTAACCTAGAAGTATCCCAGAATTACTTGCAACCACTTCGGTGCGGCTGCTGGTGGTGCTGTCTTTTAATTAGCATGTCATGTGGGCACCGCTCCGGCACTTGAGCTGTCGCTGTCGCTGGGGATGTGGATGTGGATGTGGATGTCTCCTGGCACGCCCCCTTCGGGGCAGACAGAGAAGTGCATTTCGCTGGATGACTGGCACTAAATTCAATTTACTTTTTAAATATATTTTGTGAGTTTACGCAGCTCATTTGTGTTTACGGCAGCGGCTGCCACTCAGTGCCGCTCCTGCGATGATTGGCGCTTTTTTCACTCCAGACACTACGCGGAATCGGGCTAATATCGATGACTCGACTGGGCCATTGAGTGGCCTTCTTTCAGGGCCCGATCCGTTCCGAGGCTGGAATCTCTTGCCTGGCTGGCTGACTGAATGACTGACTGACTGACTGACTGACTGACAGGCTCTGACCTGGGATATTTATTAGCCAACTACTCAAACAGCGCCACTTGAGTTTGTTTCTTTTTCGTTATTTTTATTTATCTTTTTTTTCAGGGCTTGCGTTTTTAATAAGCGGTTGTGCGCCTTCTGTTTTCCATCTCCTGGCGCTGTTTTCAATTAGCCCGAAGGGTTTCGCCAGGGCTCCGGCTCTGCACTTTAATTAATCGCCGTGTCTAACAAAATATGACAAGCGCCATAAATTAAAGAGCTGCGGTCGGGCGGCTCTCCTCCCTCGATCTGGGGACACACTCAGCCATCTGCGGATCCACTGGTACTGGGTAGTGCGTACTGGGGGATTGGATACTGGGCACTGAATCTGGATACTGAGCCTGTAACCGCAGGTGTGCGCCTGGAAATTTGCGTGTGCGGACAGCTAAACTGCTACTGTGCTTAGTTAAAGCCGAGGTTAAAGCCTGGCCTGGGCGCATATAAATGAGAGATGTTTAACTAAGAGACACACACAGGCTCTGCATAAAATGAACACAAATTATGGGAAAACCAAGGAGCGGGCATGCAATGGCGGCAATTGGAGCGTGGGCCAAGATGGATCGCTGATTTGGAGGCAGTTGGGTGTTGAACTAACAAATCCACCAAGGCGGAGAATATATATTTACAGTGTAAGCAGCTTAATTAAATTAGCAAGAACATAGAAATTGATCACTATGTTAACTAATGATAGTTTAAGACTCAAAGCTAAAGCTGCAATTCAAAGCAGCACCTTATTTTGGGCCTAAACTAAGATAAAGGATCAAGCAATTCCATTTGTTTAATCCGAAATCTTAACTACCAAAGCGGGGCGGCCTTACATAATACAATTTATATAATAAAGCAATAAATTTCTGTGCATTCTTATATAAATTAAAACCGTGCAAAACAAAAGGGTTACGCCCTGGCCTTTTCTGGCCCCGAGAAGAAGTGGTAATGGCAATGGGAATGGAAATGGAAATGGAAAGGGTTTGGGTTTGGGTCTGGGAATGTGTTCCAGAATGGGATTTTGCCGAGGGCGCCACATAAGCCACAGTCAGGCTGCATAACTCAAGGCGTCTGTGACATTTTTATGGCATCAAATATATATTTTATTCGCTGGGTAACCGAAAATCAGTGGCTTGTAAAGGGGATTTCATTTGGAAATCAAATTCAAAGACACTTTGCTGTCGAAAAAGTTTTCTTAGGAGGCAGTAAGAACAAGATTTCCTCCAGCTGTAGTTGATAGTTGCAAATCCCCTTTGGCTTCGGGACTACGCTCCAGGGGTTAATATATACATTTATTTTGCGACGCTTTTGGGCATTTTACATTTCGTTTGGGCCCCCCAGTCCCTTTGGCCAAAAGCCCCCTGCTCCGCTCCTCTTAACCTCAATGCAATTAAAACAAAGAGAGAAAAGGGGCACATTAATCCTTTTTACACAATATCCTGTACGTATGACCGCCAAACGGTTGGCGGGGCGAGGTGGACTTTATTTTTGGATGGGGAACCGGAGCTGGGGGTGCTACTGGGCGGCCATTTTCCTTTGCCAGCTGCCATTTTTATGCCCGTTTTGTGTGCCTTTTTTATTGTCTGTTATTCGGTTTTTTTGGTGCTCTTGTTGTTGCCGGTTGGCATTAAAAATGTTTTATGTTGTGTGCGATTTGAGCAACCTACTTTGCACATGCTCCTGGGGGGCGTGGGGAG
Organism: Drosophila ironensis; assembly: GCA_021223825.1. Taxonomy (NCBI): domain Eukaryota; kingdom Metazoa; phylum Arthropoda; class Insecta; order Diptera; family Drosophilidae; genus Drosophila; species Drosophila ironensis. The sequence continues at coordinate 86,109 of JAJJHQ010003200.1, forward strand.
CATGGGGTGCCCGGAGATTTCCTCTGCGGGTTTTATTTTGTTATATATTGTACACGTATACTATATATGTATATGTATGCTTAACAGGGATATACGCGCTCGTTTGTTTGCCTAGAAAGGCTTAATTTGTTCAGGACTTCACGGGCCACTCATACGCCGGTCCTCAAATACTCATGCGCACATTTTAACGACTCCCAAATCGCATTTGAGTGCCGTGTGTACGAGTATATGCCACTGGGCGACTTTTGTCTTGGCTTTAACTGTTTTTATGGCGCATTGCGACTTTTTATGGCCTTGTCTCCTGGTAGCCTGGCGAATACGGGGTACATTAGTTAGGCAATTTATTTGGCAATCACGGGAGCTAGCTATCTTCTAGGTATCTTCTAAAATTCAGGGGCAAAATAAGCTGCGATTTTACATTCGGGTTCAAAATTAAGCAGGCAGGACACTTAATATTCCGGAAACTTGGTTAATACTATTGGAATACTCACATTAGTTAGGCAAATCATTTAGCAATCGATATCCTGGAAAAATCAGAGGCTAAATAAGCTCTAGCAATATTTATTTTTAGGGTTTGAACTTATCTTTGAAAGTGATTTTCAATTGGGGTTTCAATTTGATCAGGTAAGTCAATTTATGATACGGAAACTTGCTGAATAATATTAAAATATTGAATAAGTAGTTGTTATAGTAATACTATACTTATAAAGTTATTTTTTGAAATTCATTATATTGTTGAACTTTAATACCACTTTTCATGATACAATTGATAGGATAAGTTTTATTTAGAGTGGTTTTTATCCTCAAAACTTGAGGAAAGCATTCCTAAAGAGCATTCCCACTTCGTTGTGCCACTCCCGGGGGCAGTCTTGTTTTAGCTTTGCCTATTCTAATGTGTGGCGCCTCGGCCCAGACCACGCCCCGAAACGAAAGCCCCTGTTTGGGGGCGAAAAAAAGCACACGAAAAGCATAAAGGATAATAATAAAACGGAGCCTTATCGCAGATGCCGATGCTGCTTTGCTTTGCTTTGGTTTCCTTTGCTGTGCCTTGCTGTGCTTCTGGTGATGGCACTCGCTCGCTCCCCGTTATAATAAAACAAATGGCAGCCCCATTTAATTGCTGGCCATAAATGTGTTTGGCCTTTCGCACACGGACGGAGGAGGATGCCACCCTTTTGGAGGATGCCACCCGAAAGGAGGGAGCCAACCCCCCCACCGGTGGGAGTGCGTGTATTACTTTTTATTATTATTAGTATTTAAATTTATTTGTTACTTTATGGCGTGCACGCTGATAAATCTGAGCAAGCTCGTTCGCCTTTTTAATGGCCGGCCATAAAAGGTAAGCCGCCGCCCCGAAGAGCGAGCCAAATTACACAATCAAAGCAAGTTAAAAGTCCATTTACCATCGCCGATATGACATAATTGAGTGGACCGCTATCTAAGCCCAACAAGGAGTAAAAAAAAAATTAAGGGATCCCATTTAAACACCCAACAAATCCCAGCATATGCAGCCGCCATTTGAGGCAATGTCCTGCGGCTTTTGTTTTCCCTCTGACAATGCAATTAATGCAATTGCACAATTGTTTTCAGCCACTTGCTGTGTCAAACGGGGGAAACTTTGGTTCGCCAGCATTAGCAATTGGCACATTTGGTTTTATTACCCAATTGAGCAACTAATTTGCGGGGACTTCAACCCAACAAAACAAGTCAATTTGTGGTCGCGTATCTCTGCGTGAGTCCCACCAACCATCCCTCCTCCTTGGAACGCATCTAATGGGGAGGAGAGTCCCTGGAAGTCGTGCCTCATTAAATCCTGGTTGAGGCTGTCCGCAGCATTTGTTATGATATTTTTATTATTTTTTGTACTGCCGTGATTTCAATTTGATTTGAGCGATGATTAATTCATGCTGGGCATAAGCCACTCCTCCTCCACTACCAGCAGCGTCTCCCAGTCCCCTTTACCGACTCCAATTCCCGATGATAAATGAACCTGGCTGCCTTTCCGATCCCAGTGTACGAGTAGCATGCTGCACCATACCCGAACACGTAGTATGTGTTTGTGTTGATGCTTATCCGCGACATTCCTGCCGCCCAAAGTGTCATTGTTGTCGATCATTTTTATGTTGTGTGCCTCCGCGATTTGATTGACAAGCCGGAGAGCCGGAGGTTCGAGTCCCGAGTCCCCAGTCTCGAGCCTCGAATTCATTTTACATGCAACGATCATGCCTTCTTTTTATTTGTCTTCCCTTTATGATGGCTCGTTTTGTGGGGATCGGGATCGTCTGGATGGCAGTTTACCATAAAAAACACATTAATCATTTAATAGAGCTCCGTAATGAACTTCCAAACTCTGGAGCTTAGAAATAACATGATTTTTACTTGCTTTCCCATTTCAAACTTTAATTATTTTTGGTTAATTTCAAGAGGAAAAGAGTTTTCGGTCCAGTGACTGGGACGGTTGCCAAAAAACTTTGCAACTTTGGCAATGCCCGCCGCTACGGGTTCCCTCACTTTTTTCCGCCGTCTGGCTTTGGCACCTAATCCTGGCGCACAACTATGCCGTTTGCATTGTTCCACGCACAATGGACACAAAGGACATGTTTGCACTGATTATCAGATTAGGCCATTGTACGTACAAATTGATATTGTCATGTTTCAAGTGCCAGTTGCCAGTGCCAGTGCAAGTCCCATGTTCCATGTCCATGTACCATGTCCGAGCCAGAGGCAGTGCAAAACTCATTGAATGCTGTCGCCAGTGCCGATTAAGAGATTTTTATTTTCGCACTCGCACTCGCTGCCAGCCCCGAAACAATGGCCCAGTCGTCGGCCAGATTTGCAATATTTAGGCGCACTGTGTGCACTGAACGCCTTCCTCTGTTCCTTTCCCTTTTTTTGTTGTTGTGTCGGCCTCACCACACAATGAGCCATGGTCGGTGGTTTCGGCAGTTTGCAGTTTTTGGCCTAGTTTCTGGCCCAAAACCGATCATTAGCATAAAGCCACAACGGCGACGTCCGTTTCATGTGTCTGTGCTGGGCGTTAGCCGAAGGATTAGCAGAAAATGTGCACATCATCATCGCCGAGGGAGGAGGACGAGAGTCCGGCCGTTGATCTGCGTATCGGACAAGTGATCGTATCGTAATCTAGCCCCGGAAAATGGGTCCTGCACGTATCAGATTTCGATGGAAATCATTTTATGCATGATCGCAGGATTTCCCTATCAAGGCAGCTGAATCGATCGTCGGGTTGTAGGAGGTGTTGGCGGCTATTCTCTGTGATCTCTGATTCCTGATCAAAGTGATCGGCCGGACGATATGCTAATCTTTTGGCACTCTCAACTGAGTGGTTTCTGGAATCCCCATTTTGGAAGGCCATTGTCGTAAGTGTTTTGCCACTTGTGGATCGCGATAAGCGGGAAAACTCTAGAAATACCTTTGTATCAAATTCCGGGATTTCTGGTGCAAGGACATTCACTAAACTTGATGCCAATCTTGCTCACATGCATGTGGAAAAATGCATTGAAATTTTGGGGGGAAATATCAACATTTTAGGGATACACAGGGGATCTATTTTATGTTTACATTTTAGGGATACATTTTAGAGATTTTTTGAATATAAACGTAAAATGTTACGTAGTGCTGTCAGTTAACTAGAAAAATATTTTTAATTCTAATTATTAATAATGATGAAAACACGATTTTGAAATGTTTAATATTGATTAGTTTCGGTTTTTAATTTGAATGACAACTTCAGCAGTGGCAATTACGTCGTCCATCTTATAGATGGTGGCTACGCCTTTCATAAAGCCTCGAGGCATTACTGCCGGCCAATTGTCTGTGCTCACTTGCAAATCCTTGAAATAATATGTTCCCTTGGGAATGGGACACGGTAGGGTTTCGGTGGGAAAATTGGTGGTTACTCCATTTTGAAATGCTCCTTTAGCATAAGCCCAATTTGACCTTAAGCCCTTACAAATGGGTTGCTTTGGTATCTCGAAAGCTAGTTTCTTATACTCGCCGTTTCCTTCGACATCGTTGAAAGCTTCTGCGGACACGAAATAATGTTCGTCATCCAAATCTTGAAATATAACAAAAGTTCCGTTCGCATTGTGTTCACGACCAATCAAGCGCATTTTGCTAAAATCGAAGTAATCCTTGCCAGTTACTTTAAAGGACTCGAAATTGGCTTCATACGTTTTTGGGAGTAGCATCTTTAGTGCATACGAAGGTTATTTACTAGAAAATATTGTTTGTTTTTTTAAATACTCACATAAGCCTCACCAATCAACATTAACCATATAAAGCTTGAGAATTTCAGCATAGTGTTACACCTGCAAGTAAGTAAATTTGAATTGTCCAGATCATTGACGTGTTTTATATTTATACATATATCGACATTTTAAGCTCAATTTCTATACATTGTTTTTAATAATAATAGGTATTGCTTAATAGGTATTAAGCAGGTAATCCCTGCATGCAATTTAATGATGTAAATCTGTTTAATTATACTTTGTACTTGTGGATACTTTGTACTTGTGGATAAAACTACACAGTTTATTTTGTGATGCAATAGGTCAATATAATTTCAAGTGCCGTAACAGTTGCTAGCGCCACTAAGGTTCAGGAATCTGTAGCACGATCGCTTTGTGATACTACAACATCCCACTCCCATGCTGGCCCACAAGAAGATACTGGCTTTTACAGCCCTTTGCTTGGGTTGAGCTCCTAGGTGCCTGGTCATAGTTCTTAGTTTGTAGTAGTGCCGGATTGTCGAAGGCGTTAGCGGTTCTGTGATCTCTGATTTCTGATCTAAGTTATCAGCCGGACGAAATGTCGATAATCTTTCGACACTATTTATATAAATAAAATAAAAACGATAAAGTGGCTTTAATGTTCTCCATATTTTTATACCCGGTTCTTAAAAAAAACAAGGGTTTATTGAATTCATACGAATTCAATAGATTTTCCGACCCCATAAAGCATATGTATTCTTGATAAGTTTTAAAAGTCGAGACGATCTAACCATGTCCGTCTGTCCGTAGGAACGCCTAGTTTTTGGTGACTATAATAGATAGAGAAAAACTAATTACATATTTCGAATTCTGTGATATCAGTTCAGAAAGGTTTATTTTCGCACCACCACAAAACGCAAAATTATGTGACGTCCACAATTTTAACTCTAAAAGCACTTAATTTAAATAGCATTGTCTGTCTGTGTTGCAAAAATCATTTGGTTACGCCCACTTCTGTGCACCCAAATGACAAAAAAGTATTGCGCCCACAAGCTTCCCCATAGATACATACGAGCACTTCTCATCCGCAATGCTTATCCATGTTCTATAAATCAAGTGGTAACTGAGAACTGGATATTTATAGACAAGACACTCGACTATAATCGTTCCTACTTGTTTAATATGATAAAATCACGATTTTGAAATTTTTATTATCGATTAATTTCGATTTTTAATTTGAATGACAATTTCAAAAGTGCCAATTACGTCGCCCATCTTATAGATGGTGGCTACGCCTTTCATAAAGCCTCGAGGCATTACTGCCGGCCAATTGTCTGTGTTCACTGGCATATCCCTGATATAATATGTTCCCTTAGGAATGGGACAAGGCAGGGGGTCGGTTGGGAAATTGGTGGTAACTCCATTTTGTAACGCTCCTTTAGCATAAGCCCAATTGAAGTTTAAGCAAGTACAAATGGGTAGCTTTGATATCTCGAAAGGTAGCTTCTTGAACTCGCCGTTTCCCTCGATATCGTTGAACGCTTCTCCGGACAGGAAATAATGTTCGTTATCCAAATCTTGTAATATTACAAAAGTTCCGTTCGCATTGTGTTCGCGACCAATCAAGCGAATGTTGCTAAAATCGAAATGATCCTTGCCAGTTACTATAATGGACTCGAAATTGGCTTCATACGTTTTTGGGAGTAGCATCTACGGTGCATACGAAGGTTATTAACTTTTAAAGAATATTTGTATTTGGAAATACTTACATAAACCTCACCAATCAGCATTAACCATATAAAGTTGGAGAATTTCAGCATAGTGTTACACCTGCAAGTAAGTAAATTTGAATTGACCAGATCAGTAGCGTGTTTTATATTTATATAGCGAAATTTTATGATCAACTCTTTACATTGTAATTTTAATAGGTAATACTTAATAGATATTATACAGGTAATCCCTGCATGCAATTTGATGATGTAAATCTACTTAATTATACTTTGTACTTGTGGTTTAACTACAAAGTATATTTGGTGATGCAACAGCTCGGTCAATATAATTTCAAGTGCCGTAATGGTTGCTAGCGCCACTTGACTGCATTCTAAGGTTCAGGAATCTGTAGCACGATCGCTTTGTGATACTATAATATCCCACTCCCATGCTGGCCCAGACGAAGAAGAAGAAACTGGCTTTCACAGCCCTTTGTTTGGGAGTTGAGCTCCTAGGCGCCGGGTCATAGTTCTTAGCGGCTGTTGCAGCTATTTGTTAGTAGTGCTACATGCTGCCTGCTACATGGGCAATAAAAATATTGGCCTGCCTTCGCCGGCAGCACAAAGGAATTGCACCATAAACTGTATGCACAATTTCCACACACACAGCAGCCGATGGACATAAACGGGGAACCGACAACAAAGCCCAGCAGATCCCCGGATCCTTTGTCTCTCCGGCGAAATCCCTTCGAAACTAGTGCAACACTTTTGGCTTATACACAAAGCCAAAGTAAACTGCAAACCTGAATCTGAAATATCGGAACAGGGAAGCCAGGCAGGGGCCTGGAATGGAAAGCAAGGCAGAGGAAAGGGCCGGCCCGGCCCGACCCTAACCTAACCGGACCAGACCGGGCCATTGTCTTCGCAGAAGTCGTTAGTGTGACAGGTTGGATTTGTTTTGTGTACGGTGCCTAAGTCTGTCATCATTCAGCATAAGACTTGTCTGGCGCCAGCATTAGGGACAATATTTTCGACTAAATATTTCGTCACAGGCCCAGGTAAATATCGAACGCAGGACAGGACGAGCCAGGAAAACGAGGGCGGCGTCCAGCGGAAAACCGAAGATCGCTGCGGGCGCCTCTTTCGGTTGTCGATTTCCCTTTGGCCGCTGCAGTTGCATTGATGATTTATGCACTGCCCGTGGGCCCAGAAATACAGGTGCACGCACTCAGGTAGGCAGTCAATTTACTAATATTTTATTAACCCCCTCCAATAGGAATCGAAAATGATCAATAATATCAACTTGGCTTAAGAGCGGTAATTAATTCGTAGGTTAAATCAAGCACGGAACAATAATGTTGGCTGCTAGCAAATTGAATAAGTTGCACCTTAGTTCAATGTGGCGGAATTTCATGAAGCATGTGTCCCAAATCGAAGCTGCAACATATTGGCACACTTGAATTGACTCTCTGTTCTCGAGGCACGCGCTCCGTGCCCCACTTGAACCGAGCCAAACACCGGGCACGGGCACGGGCACCGGAGTCCTGCCCCTGATTTTCCCAAATGCACTCCTCGGCCGAGTCTACCGGGTGGGCTGCTCTGGAAACTTTTACTTGCCAACCATCTGGGGGGAAGTTCTTTTTTCCAATTTTTTTGTGTTCAGTGCCAATGAAGTCGCACGCTCTCTATTGGAATTTTCACAATGAGCAGAGCACACTTGAGATACTTTTTTGTTGAAAAGCCGGAGCCAGGAGGGCGTTTGGCGGGGTGGATTTGAACTTTTGGTTGGCGAACAATGGTTCAAGTGCTGCTTGCAAAACAAAAAGCGTTTTAAGTTTTAATTACGCCAGACACAAAAGGCCGCAGGAATGAACAGGAGCCACGACACATGGTGGTCCTTTCAAGTGGAAGGTTAAGCCGAGGGGAAAAGGGACACCAACCGGCCCACCGACCACATTAATCGCGGCCACAAGCCATCGGAAATTTTGATTATACCTGGCACCTTGCATAAGTGCTATCTGGTGGCAAATCTTAACGCATTTCTCAACCAGGTCCGAATCAATTTACAGCCCCCTTCCCCCCGGCTGTCCACCACCTTCCTTGAGTGTGCCATCAGCAACTATCTATCGAATACAGGCAGCCATAGCTTGTCAGCGATTAGATTTCCAAACGAACTCTTAACAATGCTGGCAACGGCAACAAAGAATCTTATAGGCAGGTTTCTTCAACAAGCTCTAAGGGGAAAGGCTATATGATACCCAGGATGCAGCTTTTAGGTTGCTAAAAATAATAATAAATACATATATATAACAAAATATATACAGCTATGCAAATAAGGGAATACTTTTTATTGGGGAAATATAATTTGATAGCATATTTCATCATAATTTTTACAATATTATCATTTCTAACTTTACCTATCCTGTACAAACATGGGAAATATTTCATAACTTTAATATTTCTGAAGTGTTCAAGTTAGAGAATGCAAAAGAGAGGATTTAGATGCTTTCCAAAGAATAATTTGATAGCTTATTTAATTAAAATTTTTATAAGAATATATATCATCTTTAAACATCGAAAAGATTTAATAATCTAAATCTTTCTCAAGTGTGTACGCTAGATAATGCAAATAAAAATCTAGATGCTTCTATATCCCGTCTAAAGTATACTTTGTCAGCTCATTTCATCATAATTTTAACAATTATATCAATCCTAACTTCATCTATCACCTCCAAACATCGCAAAGATTTCATAACCTTAATCTTTCTGAAGTGAGCAAGTTTGTAGGATTTTCCATTGATAGCTGCGATCACAGGTAGTACCAGAAGTGCCTGGGCCCTCGTCTAACCCCCCTCTAATCCGTTAAGTACGGGGTATACGAAATTGCTCAATTGCTCAACTGATTAGACTTTGTTTTCAATTTGTCTTCAGCCTTTCATTCACATTCAGTGAAGAAGAAGGTTCCCCAAAAAGCTGAGACGACATGACAGACAGACGAAAGAGACGGAGTGTTTTTAATCAAAATTGTACAGGAAATCAAAAATCAGTTTTCAAAAAATAAAAATCACAGTTTCTTATCGCGATGTTGATTTGTGGCTGCCGTTTGTTGTTCGTCTTTTTTTTTTTTGGTTTTTTGGTTATTTTTTGTGGGTTTTTTGTTATTGTTTTTTGAGGTAGCGCTTTACCCCAATTGCTCGACCCATCGAAGAAAAAATGTCTGGCCGGGCCCTTGGCATGTAATTTGAGGAAAGGAGGAGCGCTGAAAGCAAACGCAGTAGCTATGAAATCAATTATGCGATAAAGATTTGACAGCACAACGCACTGAGCAGCGCTGCTGGCACTCGATAATTAATTTTAACGCTTTATCGCAATTGGAGGTGCGCCCCTCGCGGTCCTCTTGGGCGGTGCGGTGCGGTGCGATGCGGTGCGGCGCGGAGCGGGGTGGTCTAGCACCCAAAAGATAGTTGATAGCGATAGCCTAAGCAAGCGAACGTCGTCCGATTTGATTGAAGTCTGTCCAAAGGCGTTCGTTCGCTCCTCTTGGGGGCCCCTCTCTAATCTGTGACACAATTGGAAAAAATTATGACTGTGCCTATGAATTTATTAAGGTTACAGGCGGCTATAGGATTTCTACACTTCTATGTTTCGACTCGTCTTCTCGTCTGCTCGTCGGTTCTGAGTGCGGTGCGAGATGCTTTCCCATGATATGCAAACGAACTCAATTATTTATTTTATCACAAATGATTTTGCTTATCAAATCTGGCAATCGCGTCATCTCACTGCCCGGACTCTTTTTCTCTCAGAAAACCACAATAACGAAGAAGACGCAGCTGCACTGGGAATAAAAAGTGTCTTTCAATACCAGCAACCCAGGGATTTATACGTTTCAAAATCAAATACAATGGTTAGCATGCTCCTGCGGTTAACTCACCTAAAAACCTATACAATCTTATATTCCAAGCATTGTCGGTAATATATTCAAGAAAATACCANTACGAATAACTAAGGATAACTCACCTTAAGACTTATAGAATAACAATCTTTTATCCCAAGTATTGTGGGTAATATATCTGGTTTTAAGAAAATTCCCTTAACCAAAATTTATAGTCTGTAAAATTTAATATAATAATAAAATGTTCCTAAAGAAAGGTCATAATATATATAAAATTTCATACGAATAACTAAGAGTAACTCATCTAAAAACTTATAAAATGATACAATCTTTTATCCCAAGTATTGTGGGATATATATTTTAAATAACAGCAATCAAAAGGCTTATAGTTTTTAAAAACCGAATACAATATTTTACTGAGTTTTTGATTTATTCGTAGAGCACATTAATCATTATAGTTATGAGTATACGAATGTTATTCAAACCTCATCTAAAACGTTTAATATATAATAACATCTCTTATCTGAATTATTCTTTATAACATGTTGAAGAAATTCCCGTTTTGCTGCGTGTACAAGAAACAGCATCTCTAGACCTTTCTCAGACCTTAAACTCCAGGGCTCTCCACTCATCTGCTGGCTCTTGAGTTTTTCTTACAATTGCTGGGTTTGGATTTGGTTTTGGGTTTGAGTTTGGGTTTGGGTTTGCTCGGTCCTGATTGAGGCCGCCATTATTCAAGGAGCCAAACTCCTTGTCCCTCACTCTATGCCTCCCTACCGCTCTTTCCCCCTCAGCGTCTGCTTCCTCAGCGTCTCGGTGGCATCTTTTTGGCGCTATCTTAGCGTTGAAATCTCCACAGTTCATGTCAAATTTCTTGTGTTTTTATATATCACTCCCTGGCCGGGGCCGCTTTCCTTTCCTTGTAAGTATGTAAATGCCGGCAGACTGGCAACTGCAACTGCAGCTGCATTTCGCATGCCCTTGCCCCCGCAAGCTTTGAGTGATTGTCAGGGGTTTATCTTGTGATGGGGCCCGGCTTCTGTTGCACACACAGCCGCGAGATACACGGATACGTATGTATCCCTGTACCCTACACCCTATATCTATGGCTGTATCTGCGGCGGGGTCTTGTTAATTAAGTTTCAAGCAGGTTCCGTCGGGGCGTTGCCCGAAAGTCAATTTTTAGCACCTATTGACATGCAAAGGACCCGCATGCCACACACACACACACAGACACACGTCCCAAGAGGATGTAGATACAAATTTAGAATGCAATTTGGATTTGGGACCGAGACCGAGACCCCGGCAAGGCAAATCAATCAATTCAACACGCAAAGTTGTTGCCGATAATTTCTCTATTTTGACGTGGACGAGGAGGAACAGCGCCGTAGGCATTGGGAGGGCCAATAAATAATAACTCAATACAAATCCCAATTACGGACCGAGTGCCACCCGCCTTGCAGGATCCGAGGAGCCAAAGGTAAATCAAGGTAACGCAGACCATCCAGACCAGCCAAGCAACCCTGAAAATCCTGACAATCCTGAAAATCCTGGCCGCCCTCGATTGTCCTTTTTGCCGTCTGCATTGGCGGCAATGTGTGTGTTCAGTTCATTTGATTCGATCAGCGGGGTTTCGCCTCCATCAACCACAAAAACAAAAACGTAACCAAAGGAAAACAAGCATGTCAAAGGACTGCTGGCGTCACCGCCGGAGGACTTCCCCTATAGTCGAGTTCGATTTTAGGGCTTATCCTGCCACCGGCACATAAATCGTCGAGCTGCTCCTGCGCCGGCTTCTGCTGGCTTCTCTTCTCTTTTATTTAAATTTTCATTTAATTTGTTATTTGTTTACATGAAATACAGCGATGTGCGACGACAGCGACTCAGGCGACATATGACAACATTCTCAGCCGGCCGGCCACAATTGCCATTGTCTGGCACTCAGCGCAATGGTTACAGGGGGTTCGGGATATCAGTAAAAAAAATGTATAGGGGGTGATACCGAAGGCGAGGGTTGGGACCTGGGACTGGTCATCTATTGTGGCCACACACCTGGACTGGGAAGGGGGGACGGGTCCGCAGTTGGCCACTGTTTGGCAACAGTCTCTAATTGCTGCATTCACTGGGGAAGTCCCTTGAGGGGAAAGGGATTCACAGAAGCATAGGTGGCATTTAAAGTTTGCAAATTGCAGTCTTCTGGGACCCCAAAAAGAGGACCATATCTGTCCTTGAATTTATCAAGAAAATTGCTATGGCTAATACTTTATTAAATCTCCCAAAAAAAAGGCTGATATTCTCTAACATCAAGATCTAAGTTGTCCTTTAAGCTCTCTTATTTAGGGAGCTTTAACTGGAAGAGTCCTTAGATGGTAAGGGTCGCATTTAAAACTTGCAAATTGCAGTCTTCTGGGTCCCCAAAAAGAGTATCATATCTGTCCTTAAATTTATCAATAAAGATGCCATGACTAATATTTTACTAAGTCTCCCGAAACAAGTCGATTTTCTCAAATAATAAGATCTAAGTTGTCTTTTAAGCTCTCTTTTTTAGAGAGCTTTAACTGGAAGAGTCCTTTGAGGGGAATGGGCTCACAGAAGCATAGGTGACTTTTACAGCTTTGCAAGCTTTCTTCTGGGATCATATTTGTACTTTAAATTACCAAGAAAATAACTAATTTATGGCTAATATTTGGATGACAAACCAGGTCTCAGTTGTCTTGCAAGCGCTCTTTTTTCAGAGGACTAAAATTTCACCGCATTACCAAGACAATAAACTATTTATGCAAATTAGCAAAGAAACCTCATTTATTTGGGGCCCCACCCCAAAACATTTAACGCAGTTTAAGCTCATTTAAGCAAACTAGTTCAGTTCAAGCCCGGCCATGTCCAAAACTTACTCGAACTCGAACGGGGAATCGAATCGAAATCTTCCCAACGATAAAGCCAAAGCCATAAATACAACGATCTACAGCGAATTAGCGACCAGGGGAGCGGAGATGGAAGTATCTGGACAGCATCTCTAACAAATTAAGTGGACAACAATAAATCAAATGGCTGACGACGAAATTCGAATGAAAAATCAATAAGCAGAAAAATCTATTCGCTGCGAGGGAGTGGTGTGGGGAGACCCTAAATCAGACACCGAAGAATCCGAATTGGAGTTCCAAATCGGAATTGGAATTGGGATCGGAATCGGAGCGGGGATCGAAAATCTGTGGCTGCGTGTTTAACAACAAACAATTAAGATGGCGTCCAATCGATAAGGTAACCAAAGTCAGACACAGCCACAGAAACAAACACACAAATTCAAGCGGGAACCCAAACCCAGACCCAAACCCAAACCCCAGCGATGGGCCACGAGACGCGGACCCAAATCATCAGCAAAACAGTTAACAGAAGTCAGCGTGGCCAATGGGGCTGATGAAACAAATGGGCCATAATGAAATAATTATGACTGCGCTTCGACTGTGCGCGCCATCTCCCGTTCGCCCAATGATAGACCTGGCCAAAAACGCATCTAAACTAGCTCTGATTGAGGCTGAAACAATGCCCGGCACTTTATCTTCCTCTCCATCGCTGCCAAAGGATGTGGTGTTCCATGGCAATGGCAATGGCAATGGAAACGGCATCAGCATCGGCATCGGAACGGGAATGGGAATTGGAATTGGCATCGGTTTGCTTATCGACGGCTTGGCATCTGCCAGCCCGATGCCAGTTGATGGACTTTGATTGCCGCTTTTGGCCATGCGTGATATTTATTTGTTAGTTGACACAAAACGCTGATTGCTCCACAGATGCACAGTGTCCAGAGTGCAGTGCTTAATTAGGTGTGCACAGTGTACAACCAATTGTTTTCTAGAATCGAAAACGAGACTTTAATACGAGTATAATGATAAATTTCGGAAGTATGTAAAGTCGGGGGAGGAGTTATCACTCTAATCAGAATATGCAATTATTATTGGAGTACCGATTATAATCTCTAAGATCTAGGCTTTCATAGGGACAGACGGACATGGCTAAATAGACTCGGCTGTTGATGCTGATAAGGAATATACTATATACTTTATGACGTCGGACACCAATCCTTCTTCCTGTTAAAAAGAATAAGAGTTTCTTTTTAAGAACCGCGTATAAAAATGCCAGGATTCTATCTACCTTTTTTCATGGACCATCTATGCTTATGTTTCCGGAATTGTTAAGAATCCCATTCAGAGACGAGTGCCAGAAAATAAAACTCCTTTTTCATCGTCTGCTAACCAATGTACAGCCGTACAGCCGTACAGCCGGGCCCCAGCCCCATCCTTTTGGCATGTGTCTCGTGCACAATTGAGTGACCAACATGAAAAATGAATCCCGGACCTGGCCAACCACTGGAAACATTTTTAATTTTGCTGCCATTGTGAGATGGCAGAGCCGCAGCTACGGGGAAAAAAATGAGCAGCAAAATTGTAAACATTTTTGCGCGCCAGCAATCAAGATAACCGGCGCAGGAGCAAAAAACCAAGGCTGAAACTCCGGAGGACTATTTGGGCAGCGAGAAATTAGACACGTGATGGGCGGATGGCTCTCGGGACCGAATAACAAAAAACCCAAGCCAGAGGAAAACCAAGCCATCGAGAGATGGTGGCGACAAAACCCAAGTTGATAACCCAAACAAAACCCGACAAAAAGCAACTCCGCTTTTTGTTTCCGTTTTTTGGTCAATCAGCTGCTCCTGGTTTTGGTTGGCGATTTGGATTTCTGATTCTGCCAGATCATTTGAATAGGTGCGAACAAGAGGCGATCCAAATGCCGCGATAAGCCAGAACCAGAATCGCCACCGGAATCAGAGACAGAAACAGGAAGTCGAGGCCTCGAATTATGACTCCGGGCATAGGGGCCTATTAGTAGTCCCTCTGCCAAACTCAGAGGAGCGGCAATAGTTTCGTCTTGGAGCATCCAATTAAATTGAATTTTGAAACGAGAGATGCCACTGCGATAAATTAGGCAAATATTTGGTTTCCTTTCCACGGGCCCCCGGTTGTTATTATTATTTTGTGGTGACCGCAGCAAACACCAATCACTAAACGAATCGAAAACAAACAAGCAGGTCGCAGTGTTCAGGGCAAACACTAAAATCTAACTTGATTATCTAAAGTTGATAAGGTCTACATGCTTGTATACTTGAAGAAATTCACAGATACTTAAGGGGTACCGAAAAGTCGAAATATTTCAGTCAGAGAATACCTAAATCTTGTTAATTATTCAGTAAAAATGCATATAATATAGATCTTACTTGAATATCTTAATTTGATAATGGGTACATGCTGGTATATGTGAAGAAATTAATATATACTTATATACATACTCTGCAATACCCCGCAGAAAGATGCGAGTAGTCCAATTGTTTCATTCCCAGGATTCCTAAATCATATTAATTATCCACAAAATAGTCATATAATAGATTCTATTCCCTATAAAAACCCAATTTTTTTTCTCCCAGTGCATGTGACAGGACTATTAGAGCGTGGTTTGGATCCGCTTCACTTGCTGTGGCCTCAACACCAAATAATTTTCTAACGCGCTCTACAAGTCTATTTGCGCGTAAACAAATATTTATTGGAAAGGTAACACTTGCGCCGGCAGCCACAGAGGGGTTAGAATTATATACATAGGTGTTCCTGGGTGCTCAGGTTGTTAGGGGTTCATTGATGAGGGGATTCAGGCGTCGAACTGCTTTCCAATTGACCAATAAAATTCTCGATGTGGCCCACTGACGATGGTTTTAAGCGGGGCTTACCTGCCACAAACAGAGCATGCACCAATTTTTTTGCCTTTTTGCCTGGTTGCGTGTGAAGGAAATTAATTGAGGGAGCTGACCAGATAGAGTAATTAATTAATTAATTTTGAAAAAACATTTGTCAAAGACTGGAAATGACATAAGTTTGTATTATTTGCCAAATGTTTTTGAGTTACTACTCTAAATACAATATAATTTATCAGAGTCGCTAGTCAATTTTACAAGTAATTGTGTAAAACTTGTTGATGTTTTCAGCTTTCCATCACTTTTTCCAGTCCCATTTCACCTTCCATGCTTCAGGTTTGATAACCAGCAATGACTTGCAGAACTGTTGCTATTTTGGTCTAACAACTTTGTAATTTTTTGTTTACACGCTCAAATCGTAGCGTAATTGCTTTGGGAAGTGACAATTGGTCGCCGGCGCAACCGGCGTCCCCTTCCGTGAGTTGGGTTTGTCAATTGCCCGGCGCTGTGAAAGCGGCCATATGCTCGACTTGGCCTCTTTGGCTTATTCACCAAAGCCGAGTCCAGTCAGTCAGTCAGCTGCCTGCCAGGGCATCGCCTTGGGGACCGCGGACAATAGAACCAACGGGCGAGCGTCTAACGCACTTGGCCCTGTCAACTTCAGGCAGCTGAGTCGGTCCACCGATGAGGCAGCGAGATGAAAGCCAGATGCTAACGGTCAGATAAACACGGCGACTGCGTCGTAATTCGTGTAATTATATTCTCAATTACCACAGCCCCGCAAACGCGTAACGCCGCAAAAGCTTTTTCAGATTTACTTCTTTCATTTTCAGAAAACAAGCAAGGATTGAAGATGGTAGGGCAAGTAAATCAATTGGAGGAAAAGGACTTACGGTATTTGGTTAACTATAAGCAGAAATATAAAAGAATTCGTATGGAGATCCTACTATATATTTGATATTTTGGTACATATATCAAACACAAAGGTTCAGAGTTTTCAATATAACTTTACCAGCATAAATCTAAAAGAAGTTACTATTGGTAATTAGTGAATTTACTATTTGAAGTATTGAATTGAATATATTGATACATAAATCAAAAAGCTTTTAATAGCCATTTATAATAACAATTAAATACTTAGCAAAAATCTAAAAGAATACGATTTGTTCGATATATTGGTATACACTCGCAAGGAAGATGATAGCCATGTTTAATAATTTATCGATAATTTAACATATATCGCCAAAGTAGTTGGCCTATTCCTTCTGTCCTTATATTCTTTGTCCTTATATTCTTTATAGGGCCTTTTCAAACCGTCAACCAAGTTCTGGCAGAGTTACTGTCCCCGACAGAAATCAAAAGCAGGCCCAGCGCGCTCTGGCAAATATAGCAATGAAAGGCAGATAGCTCCTAAATGCTAAATGCTGCTCATTCGTGATGCCAAACAAACAAGTTGTGCCACCGGAGGGGGCGTGGCAAGGGCGGGAGACATATGCAAATGGCCGGACTCATCCTCCAACCCATTCGTCCGCCCAAAACCCCTCGTCCTGGACCCACTTAAGTGGTCTCAGCTCGGCAGCGATGCGATGCCTACGACGATATGATATGATTATGTTAAATGCCCGTTTTGTTTGCTCGCACACACAAAAAGAAATGGCAGGGAATTGGTCATTGGGCAGCTGTAGTTGTTGCTGCTGCTGCTGTTGGTGATGTTGTCGTCGTCATGCTCCCTTAACTGATTTTCCGTTCCATGGACAAAAAGGAGCAGCCTCGCTTAGCAGCGGCGTGGCTTCTGCATTCAGTTCGGTTTCAAGTTGACGATTTCATAATTCAATTTACAAGATAAGAGCTTCAGAAGCCGGAGCCCAGGAGCACAGCCAGAACCAGATTTCGGATTCAGATTCCGAATCAGCATCGGACCCATGCAGATCCGGCCAACCAAGAGCCGTCGTCGTTTTTGGGGCGTGTTGTCAAAGGAAGACAACAGTCAGCAAAAAGTAAACAAAACATTCTGGCTGGAAAAAAAAGCGAAACCATACGGAAAAAACCTTTTAATTAATTATGCATCAGCGATTGTGTTTAAATAAAACGAAGCCCAGTCAAATCTTTGTCAGAGGGCGGACATAATGGAAAACGGATCAGCAGCTGCCAACGGCAAGCGAGCATTACGCATACGCCAGGATGAACAGATTTTAGATGGGATTGCGTAGCGCAGATAAAACTATTATGTTCCCTTACAGAGAGAGTGTTTGTCTGTCCCCAGGCAGATTATGGGATTTGTAGTCTTAATTGTGGGATGATAGTAATTATTAAGAGTTATTATAACAGACTAAAGCATTAACTTTAAGATTGCAATCTTAATCACTAGATCGACAAATTGTTGTGTTACTTATTGTATGATCTAAGTAAAAGGAAAAACTTGTGCTAACTATAGTAAAATAAACTCAGATTGAGTTGCCAAGACAGGCTTCAGGATATACATTCCCCTTTATTTTAAGTATGTTTAATCTATCCATCAAATCTTGGAATATTTCTTCAGACAAACCCTTAAACATTTGCTGAATTCCCAAGTCTTTTGTGAGCGTTGAATGAAAGAACGAGTCTTCCTTCAATCAGGGCATTTGTCAATGAATCGTCGGCCATGTCAGCAGCATGACTTATGACACGATCAAGGCATCTAGACGGAGAGGCAAGCTGGCATCAGAGGGAGACGGGGAGTAGGAAGAGCTAACCCATATGCCCACATTCGATTTGACGGATTCGGATCCAGAATCGGGGGTTGGGGCGCAACTTAGAAGCCATCATAATTTAAACATGAGTTCGCTGCCACTGGGCTAACAATGATGTGTAGTGGAGTGGTGTGGTGTGGTTTTGTTGTATTGTGGTTAGGGTTAGGGTTGTGGTGCCACTCTGAAGAGGATCGCATCCCGGCAATGCGAAGCTCTGGGTCGTCCATTTGGCGGCCTTATCAGCGATAGCGATGGCAGATTAATCGGCCCGATAAGGGCGAACCCTGGGATGTGGACACGATGACGAGCACGATGACGAGTGCCTGGCCGGGATGATCGAATGGAGAAGAATGGAGTGGCGGTGGAAGTGCTTGTGGTTGTGCGACGGTAGCTCTGCCCTGCGCCTCTTGTTCCTTCTGGACGTTGTGAGTGCCATGCCTTCACCTATGCCTTTGTTTCCCGATTTCGGGCCGTCTCCTTCGTCTCCGCTCGCTTCATATTTTTCGGGGTTATCCCTCCGGTCCTCGTGGAGTGGTGGACCTGGACCCTAAACCTGGACCTGGTGAAAAGGTGTGCCTGGGTTATGCGAAATATGCGTGGCGTTGTCGATCGCATCGGATCAGATCGGTGGTTCGCTGCCATTGCCCAAAGTGGTTTAGATTAAAGGGTTTAGTTCGCTCCTCCGTTTCTGTTTCTGTTTTGGGTTATTTTATGTTTTTCGGGGCGTTATTTGCTCAGCGAGACGTGCGACTGCTTTTGACTCTGGCTTTGGGCTTTATGTTTCAAAGATCGATCTGCTCGGTCGGTCGTTCGGTCGGTCGGTGCACCTCATTGACCTCTCCTCAGCTCGACTCCAGTCCCCTCAGTTCCTCTGGCGCGATCACAGCATTTCTGTTGTTGGGCCAGTTGAACATCTGTCGATCTTGTTTGGCGATAATTTGAATTGAGTTTTCTCCCGGAGTTGGCCAACAACCTTCTTCGCATGTGTACAAGAAGGTCCAGAGCATTGTCCACGTGGGGCTCGGCGGGGGAGGGGGCTTTGCATTGGGCGGGTTAATAACATAGCTCACATAGCTCATCCCCATCAAATGGAAGCGCACAAATGACACCGGATCTAGGTAAAGTGCACGCTGCACTCGGCAAAAAAATTAACATTTAGTCAACTCTTGATTTATATATATTTTGTATACTAATATTTCCACATACGAAGTCAAATCCTGCGTACATTTTTCTTAGAATTGAGAAAAGATTAAGAAAATATTCGAGTAGATGTACAAAATTTTTAAGTACCTATTGTAATATTTTCCCCAGGCAAAATAACTAAATGTAGTATATCTTGATTTCGAAAAAGCTATAAACACTTTTATAGAAATATTATCTTATGAAAAATACCCAAATTTATATCGTTTTCCGTATGCACTCGAATAAAGAAATAGTCGCTCCAAATGAAGTATATCCCGAAAGGGTAAGGTGAATACCTAAACGAGTATACTTGATAGATACGAGTACTTACAATATTGTGAAAATATATTCAATAAAAAAATGCATATAATTTTACTATAATTAAGAAGTGTTTAGGAAATACCCTTGAAAGATATGAAGACTATTATAGTACCTAATATTTCCTTATGCAAAATAACCCAGTTTATATCTCGGCTTGTGAAGAAGCGTAAACATTTTCCGTATGCACTTGAGCGCAGGAAAAGTCGCTCCAAAGGGAGTAATTCAGGGGGAGATTCAGAGGGGATTCAGAGTTCCAGAACTGCAGAGAACTGCAGCAAGCACGTTCAAGTCGTTTTCTCGCAATTAACGCGAAATTCTACGAATTGTTTAATTAGAACTCCAGTTTGAGTTCTCAGTTTTCAGGTTCCAGCGTCGGGTCGCCGGGCCAAGTTACCTGCAACGCCGAGGCTCTGGAACTCTGCAACCTCTGCACGTTTGCTGGGGCTTCTCGTGGTTCTTTTTGTTGTTTGGGGACTGCATAATCTTTTTTGTAAACATGAAACTCGCGCCATTATATCGAAAGCCAGCGTTGGGAATGGAATGGCACGGCCAAGGTATGAGTTCTCTTTCGAGATCTTGAGACCTTGCTGGGCTTTTTACACGTTCTCTTGCCCAGCGCCTTGCGGTTGTGATTTTGAATTTAAAATCTGTGAATTTGAAGCAGTTTATCGGCAGTGCAGCGCTGCAGCCTCCGCTTCCTTGCCTTCTTGCCTCCTTGGCTGTTTTTTTTTTCGCACACCCAACTCCTTTGCTTAGGTGTCTGCTCTCGGTTTTCGTAGTTGCTGTTCTGGCTGATTCGGCCGGGCGATTAAATCATTAAATATTCCGATTGTGTAGCGTTATAATGAAATGTTTTTAACGCTTGTCTGATTTGGAATTATGCAGGGAATTAAGGGATCTCTCACTCCTGCTGTCCCGGATTTGCAGGGAAAGGAGTTCCTTTTTTATGTGGAACATGTTCGTCGCTTGTCTCCGATAAAGAAAGATGTTCCCGGTATTCAATGTATTTACAGGCTGGTCCCATAGCCAATGGCTATGGAAATATCTTAAATTTGTATTTGATTGGCAATTTATTTTATGTATTTATAATATAGTAAATATAGTTATAAATTTACCCTCATAATCTATCCGAAAATCCCAAGTTCTCAACATCATACATAGTTCTTTTGAATTCGCGCCAATTGCAATTGCCGCTATAAAGCTGAAAGCTATGGAACTAAAGTACTTGCGGATCGTGTATACTATAAATATATACAAACTATAACAGAACAGCTGATACTTTGCAAGCGGTCTTGTGTTTTTAAATCACTTTAAAAGATACATACGTCAGCGCTTTAACAGGAATGTGTATCCAAACCTAAATAAAACTGTTTCTAACAAAGAAAATAGCAAGTTCTTCAATTCAATCTCTCGTGAACTTAGTGAATTATTATTGCGAGTAAATATAGAACATGTTTACGTTACAATGGTGCCTGCTATTTGCTTTGGCTGTATTTGTTTTTGGCGACCAAGTTCTCCAGAAAACCTGCCCGGAATTCCACTGCAAGCTATCGGATGCAAATATAAAATACGCGTCTGTAGCTGCCCAGAACGTCACGGAACTACATTTGAACTTTTGCACCGATCTACAAGTTTTGAAAATCACCCCAAATCTAAACACTCTGACCTTGGAGCATTGCTTTGACGAAAATTTTGAGTTCAACAATCTCGAACCTGTAGCAAACATCAAACATTTGAAATTTCAGAACGGAAACCTTTCGGTTTTAAGAAGTAATGAATTCGTCATCTTGGGAGACCTTAAAATACTTGATTTGGGTGGAAACTCGATTACAAGTTTATCATCTGATACCTTTGCGAACCTAACTCATCTTAGGCAACTTGGTCTACAAGACAATGCCCTTAAGATTCTACCGCAGAATGTGTTCCAATCACTAGAAAATCTCCAGTTCTTGGACCTTAGTAACAACAGAATTACCTACCTGTCAAGGGATATATTTGGCAAGCAGTCAAACCTACAAACGCTACTTCTGAGAGGGAATCCGTTTACTGAGGTGGCTTTACCCGATTTCGATTTGCAGGTAATCGATCTTAGCATCTGCTTGGAACTAAAATCATTGAAACTGAGCTCAAAAGTTGATACCTTGATCATGGAACATAGTGGAATTGAACGCTTGATATCCAGAGAAAGCATACGAACTCTAAAAGCAGGTTTTAGCAAGCTCAAGGACTTGCAGTTGAACAACAAAAGTTCCCCGATTGAGCTGGATTTACAAGGATGTCGGCTTGGATTCACAGGAAGCAATCTAAGCGAACTTCTTTGTAATATGTGGAATTTGCAGCGCCTTGACTTATCGAACAATTCCTTGGAAACCATTCCTAGGAAATACAAAACTGTTTCTAGTGAGATCTGCCAAACGCCAAGTCTTAATTATTTAAATCTCTCTGACAACCGATTGCTTAACTTGCCAATGGAATCATTTTTATTTGGACCACGTCTGGTCGTCCTGGACCTATCTTACAATCGACTGGAAAATGTATCGCTAAAATCGTTCGAGGCAGCGACAAATGAATTGAAAACTCTTCACTTGGAGGGAAATAAGCTAACCAATTTAGACTATACTTCGATCAACTCAAAGAGTTTTAAAAACCTTAAGGAACTGTTTTTCCATGACAATTGCTTTGAGCTAAGTTTTTACAAGAATATGATCAAATATCTCAGAGCAATGAACATTCGTTTACTCGAAGAGGAAACGCCAACACCTGTTCTGGGGGATTCCCCTAAGAAACCCCAACACAAATGGAGTGTTTATGATATCCTTATAGTGGTCTTCGTGTTGGGTGTTCTTGCTTATGTTAGAATGAAATTATATCGCCGAGAAGAGGACAACTGCTGCTTTGGAATGAATTGTTGCCGGAAGAGGACCAACCCTAACGAAGAAGCCAGAGCCAAGTTTATTAATCAGGAAGTTTATTTGTAACATAGGTTTTAGCTCATTTCTCTTTAACTCAAATATTCATTAAGTAGTCATTTAATCACTCAGATTTACCACTATAATGTGTCATTAAAAAGTAATATTCATTTAGTGACAAACATTTGTGTTGCTTTATTTAAAGTTGTTCTGAAAACTGGTGCTGCCTATTTTCAGTTTGTTTGTTGACTCAGTGTTCAGCCTCCTATCTTCGGCAACATGCGAGAAGAAAGCTCTACTTTGTTGCTATCGGCGGAGCTTCCCAGGGCTTTACATCATCCACTATCAGCTCCCGCAGCGGTTTCAGTCGAGCTGATAAGCCTGCATTTGTTTACCCGCTGCTCACTCAGTACATCTCTGCAGTCTGACTAAGCAAGAGCGAAATTAAACGCATTTGTAGCTGAAAATTCAATTATTATGTGCTGGTATCTGCAACTCTTGGTTTGCTTTTGCGGCCTGGGAATCGGAGCGGCCGCCACGATTTTCGATGCCACTGGACGTCTCAATCTGACCGCCACCTGCCCGGGCACCTTTTGCAGTTTGTCGGAGCAATCTGTGGCATATTCCGGAGATCCAGCGACGCGATTGCGGGAACTGCATCTGAGCAACTGCAGTCGCCAGGCGGTGTCGTGGGTGGTGCTTAATCTCACGCCCGGACTGCGTACCCTGGTCATCCGGAACTGCGGAACGTATCACATCAGCAAGGAAAACCTCAGCCCGGTGGCGAATCTCACGTCGCTGCAAATGCAACGCACCAATGTCTGGGTTCTGCGTAACGAGGCATTCACAGTGGTGCCCAAATTGGAGATCCTCGAGCTGGGCTACAATACCATACACACTGTGAACGTGGGCGCTTTCAAGGGACTATCCAAGCTCAGGCTGCTAGGCCTCCAGGGCAATGGCATTGAGGAGCTGCAGGCGAAAACGCTGGACTCCCTCCAGGAGCTAGTGCATTTGGACTTGAGTGGGAATCTGATATCAAGGCTGCCGCAGGATCTGTTTGCCAAGAATACAAAGCTGGAAACTTTGCTGCTGAGTGGCAACCACTTGACCACACTATTGCCAAATACCCTGGCACCTTTGAAAAGTCTGCGACTCCTGGATCTGGGTCATGCCGGCGAGTTGGATAACCTAATGCTGACGATCAGCAATGTGGAGATCTTAATCCTGGAGGGCAGCAGCCTGAGTGATCTGGTGATCGAGGGCGGCTTTATGAGACTTCATGCCTCCAACAACGAGCTGAGTCACCTGCATGTGAACAAAAAAGACTCCGTCATTGAAATGGACCTGCATGGCAATTTGCTGGACGCTAGCGATGCATCCCATCTGCTGCGCGGAATGTGGAACCTGCAAAGGCTGGATCTGTCCAAGAACGTTATAGAGGCGTTGCCCCTGCACGGGCCTGAAGATGGACAGGACTACCAAGAGCTGTTTCTGCTGCCGAGCTTAAAGTACCTGAACTTGGCCAACAATCGCTTGGTTCGATTGCCACCCAATTCTCCCATCCTTTCGTCGCGACTCAACATCCTCGATCTGTCCCACAATCTGCTGCTAACCCTGGAGGTCGAAAAGCTGAGGGGTCTACCCAACCTGGAGAGTCTCTTCTTGGAGGGCAATCGCCTGAGTGAAGTCGACTACCAGCTCCTCCATCAGCAGCACGAAATCCTCAAAGAGCTGGCCGTGCACGAGAATCCCTGGGCTCCTGGCTTTTATCGCAAGATGTATGTTTACCTTAAGGATCGAGGCGTTCAACTGCAACCGAGGATCGCAAACAGAGGCCAAATAAATAATACTCAGGTGGATATCGATTGGCCACCAACTGAAATAGCTGCACAGAAGGTGGATGTGGCCGGTGTGTCGGGAATTCATCCCTATTGGACCCTCAGGGATATCCTGGCCGCGGTTACCCTGCTGGTGGTGATGCTTATTCTCCTGATGAATCTCTACAACATCCTGGAGGAGGAGGGCTGCTTACGGCGATTTCGGCGCTGGAGAAGGTCCAATGTACCGGGAGGAAACGCCACAACGACCAGGACGAGCACAAGGCGACTAAACGAGCAGGACTCTGAAGTATGAGCCTGGTCAATACTCTGGCTAATTCGCTTATCCTTTCTCCGTTTCTCAAAACAGCAAAGCTCCAGTGATTAGACGGGATAGGTGACCGAGTGAGCGGCAAGCCAAATATACGATAATTTCTAGGCATATTACATGAGGACTTGCAGATGGCAGTACCTTACCCTAAACTGATAGTAAATAATGAAATTATGGCATCCAAAAATGATCGACAAGTATTTAAGCTCAGCTAAATTTATACTCCTATCAATCTCTAAGCGTTTGTAAGCCTTATCAATTCATATACGTATATTTTAAAAGGTATACATTACATTCACAGGCCTTAACTCGATGTGGAAATAAATATTATATGAATTCCCTATATTGTATATTAAAATTGCTCTATGGAATCTATTTTTGTCAAAAAGAGATGCAGATAGATAACATTTTAGCTAAAAAAAAAGCTCATAACATAAGTAGGCTCTATCAATTAATTTAGTTGTCGCAGATCTGGAAGTCTACTACTTCCCGTTTATGTAAAACACATTCATTTTTCCCTGTGGACAGCTCGTCCGAGACGGGCAAACAAGATGCATTTCCGAGATTCGAACAAAATACGAATTTAATTCAAAATAATTGCACGGCATGCACAGGAGGACATGTGGACTCCTCTTCGGCTGCTGCTGTTGCTGCTGCTGTTGCGGTTTTGCTTTCGGCCGCTAGTTAAGGCTCTGCCTGGAAATTGGCTAAGAGTAACCTGGCCCAAAGGCTCACAAGGGTGCTGCCGGGGAGAGTGGTGCAGGAGCTAGCTGAACATCGGATTTTCCGCCTTCGTTGCTGGCACTTCTTGCATGTTACCCTCCGTGGCCGTGGATATGTGGCGTTTGCATTTGCGTAGACCTTGCCACAACAGCCATATAAGTGGCGTACAGCCTACCCAACCCACCCCCGCATCCCCGACCCCATCCTATTCCACTACACAACAAGAAAATACTAGCAGTTTGCATAAAAAATATCACCAACAGGAGAAGTTAGTTGGGGCAAAGTTTGGAGAGCTATAACCAAAGGTTAAATATTTACAGGGGTTTTCTTTAAGCCTTGCTGAATGCTTATGGCATTAGGTATGTAAATGTTAACGTTTTTTGGCCTTATATTTTCTAGTGTACCTGTTTTGGGTGGAAAATTTTGCCCGTGTTTATGTTTGCGGGTCTCTTTGCCCGCTGCACTTCGATAGGGCATCGCAATTTCTGAGAAATTGTATTTTGATTTATTTATAATGTTGCAGCGACATGCACATGCATCACACAATGGCAGCTGTTGTTGTTATTGTTGGAGCTTTGGTTGCTGGTGGTGTTTGCGTTTATGGTGCCTTTGTTATTGTTGCATTTGTCGATTTGTTGTCACAGTTTGCGCTCCGTTACGGGGGCAGGCTAATCAAATCACTTTGATTAAATTAGAAATATGCAAATTATGTGCAGCTCATTAATTATGCGCCAGCAGATGATTTGGCCAAGACGATAAGCGGACCCAAGCTTTACGGACCCAAGGACGGAGCATCATCGAACGCGTCACAAATCGCCCCCAAATCGCGCGCAAAACGCTTGGCAATTAAATAACTTTACACCGCGCGCTGGGGGGGGCGTGGCCGGTGACCGCCCCTCGACGCCCAAAAATTTCGCATTTGAAATGTAAAGCGCACGCGGCTCCTCTGTGAAAAGTATTTCGACGATTTGTTCAATAAAAATCGAAGGGCCATAAATGCATTTTTATCCCTCAATTCCGATGGTCCGAAAAAGGTGTGAACACGGGTTGGTTGGGCAGGAGGGAACACAGAAAAAATGCAAGAATTATCGAATCTACAGAGTAGCAACTATTTTGATAATAGTACAAATTCATTAGGTTAAAATAAATTTACTACAAGGCAAACAAGTCTTTAAAATATACATTTACATTTCCTATATCTTTATTTGTCGTGTTATTTAAATCATTTGGTATATGTATTTATACACAATATTGTCCATAATTCAATATTAAATCCAACTGTATCCAACATTTTATCCTCTTTAAAATAAAATATATATTTTTATCAAATAATATACAAATTATAAAAAATATACAAGAGTTAAGGAAGAAACCAATGAATTCGATAATAGTAACATTTTCCTAAATTGTTAATATCATATAACAAGTAAATTACGAACATGGCTTTAAAATATTCCATTATCTTTATTTTTCGTATTGTATATGTATTTATACATAATTTTAATTATAGTCCATAATTTAATATTAAAACCAACTATATTTTAGCATCAATTTCATAATAAATTTTTCCCATCAAATGTATGTACGTATAGTACTCCCTCACTTGTAATATTTTGTCTAAAAATAAGTTTACATTAAAAATAAATTTAAGATTTTCACTTAAGATTTGTACATTTATTACAACACATATTCGTATTTAAAAGCTATTGTATATTGTTGAGGAAAATAGCTTAAAAATTGAATATCATGAAATTGTTTCGTAAAGATCTCCCCCTCTGACAAATCATGTTGATATGATCGTTGTTACAGTATCCACAATTCGATCCCATCCTCGCCGGCGCAATTTCTGATTGCAATTGCCCACAAAGCATAACGCAAAGGACCCCTGAGAAGGCAATCCACATCGAGTCCGACTCCGATTCCGATTTGGGTTCGAACTTCGAAGGCAATCCCGCTGCAGGTCTGACCACAACAATTTACCAATCGTTCACGCGTCCCAGGGGCCGGCAATTGGCGTTGCCATTGCGTGCATATCTCCTCCGCCTCCACCCCCATCCCGTTCCCGTTCCCTTTCGCTATTTTTCAACCCGCCCCTGCTGCCGCCCCCTTTGCGAATCCGAACTGGGCCTGCAGCCCCAGCATCCCACCCCCTATCGGTGTGCATTCGCATTTCGCCCCCCCGATACTTTTTTTCGGGGTGGGCGTTGCCGCGGAGGCTGTGCAAAGTGTAAATTTATGATCATGCGATTTTTATCGAATGTGAATGTGAAAAAGAGTACAACGTTTTTTGCACTTTATAAACAACAGCGGCAGCCCGAACGGACAAAACGCGAATAAAAAATATTACAAAAATAATAAAGAGAAGGCCAAAATCGGACCGGGCCGTCGGCTGAACGCATTATTATTAATACTCGCACGCCGTCTGTCATGTTTTGTATTTAGTCAATTTTTATGTGTGGTTTTATTGAGCGTTTTTTTAGCACTTTACGCTGCAAAACCGCGGCCACACCCCCTTCGCCTCTCTAGAGCCGGGGCTATGGGTTGGTTCTTCCTTTTTCGATTTTGTACTTTTGGCTTTTCCTTTTTTATTTATTTTGTATTTTGTTGTTGTTGTTGTTGTTGTTGTTGTTTTGTTCGTTTGTAGCCAATGCCGATCCATAAATCATGCGCCTTTTGGGGGTCGGCGTTTATCAAATTTTCGCACACTTGGCTCTCGACTACGCCAGGCAGTGGAAAATGAGATTTTCCAAAACGCTTTGCGCGACACGCCCAAAGACAAAAGTGCAAGGAAAATCCCCCAGATGAGGCCCAGTCCCGGCGGCGTTTCCCAACCTTTTGCAGCCGCAGCCGTAGAACTCACGACAATGACACCCCCGACCTGACAGTCGCTCCGTCCGCCACTCCGTCCGTCAGTCAGTCAGTCATTCAGTTAGTCATTCAGCCGGTTAGGCAGCTCACACGTGGCTAGCTGGGGAAGCTTTGGTTGGTTTGGGGGGGTAGGGCAACATTAATGCGATTATTTTGTGCACTTTTGGCAGAGTTAATAAAAATTACTTCCAAGCCAATGAATGGCATACGTCGTGGAGCACTAAAGACACTTTAATGGCGCTAGACAATGACAAACCCAAACCAGGTCCACAATGAAACCAAAGCAATAATTTTTCATTTTCCTCCACCACCCAAAACTGATTTCACACTCTAAATAATATCAATTTAAGGACCTGCGTTTTGTCGCTAAAGATCATCTACTATTATTGCAACTTTTCTTTCTTCCAGCTTGGCTTCCAGTTTGTTTATTAATGTGTCATCTTTATAAGAAATCTTAGCTCTGTCATAAGCTTGAATTCTTGATGATTATAATAATATCTTGCTTATAAGTGCAATAGTATTTATATTTAATAACCACCATCTAAAATAATAATAACTTAAGGACCTGGGTTTTGTCGCTAGAGATCATCTGTTCAATGAAACAGGTACTGTTTTCAAATGCCTTCCAGATTATTCATTAATCTTTAATCTTTATTTGAAATCTTGGCTCTTTTATGAGCTTGATTTCTTGCTGATTATAATTATAATATGTAGCCTCAAACTTTTATAGTAGTTTTATTCAGTGACCACCACAAAGCCCGCAAAAATCGCACAATCATAAATCAAATGCTAATGCTAAAGGGAGCGCCCTTTAGGAGTTTCCCCCGGTGTAGGTTTTCATATTTCACACCATGCTTAGGCGCGAATTTGTAGCACTAATCCGGGATGCTGGTGCTGGAGCGCAGTTCCTTCGGCGGCTCATTAAAGGACCCCCCATCCCACAATCGGAATCCCAGCCAAATCAGGATCAGGAGCTGGCTGCGTGATGCCGTTAATCGCATTATTTACAGCAAACAGGATCAGCGGACTGACTCCGCGCAAAAGTCAAATGGCGACAAACCCTCCCACGGGGATATCCGTGACATATGTAAAGTGTAAGCTCGTCCAAGGACCCAGGACTCAGCATTCGGAAGCTGGAACTGGAGAGGGTGCTAAAGCGGTGGCGCGTGTCAGCGTGCGGTTCGTGTAATGAATATCCGCTTAGCCCCGGCCGGTGGCCTTCGGATGCTGCAGCTCAGCCCGAAACTGGGTGGTGGAAAGTGCAACTTAAAGGACTTTCGCTGGTCCTGCGACCGGTGCCAATGGTGGTGGGTGTGGCCGCTTTGACGGGCGTGTGCCTATGGGAAATTGCCTAACTGACTGCCACAATATGCCCATCCGAAGGGGAGACATTATAAATGAGCAATCAATTCATAGATGGATGGATGGACGGCAGGGACAGTGTGAGAAATAAGGTCATAAAAAATGCCAGCAAAAGGGCTGAAAATTCCACTGGCCGCAGTCACCCCAAGAAAATGTTGCTAATATTTTTAAGCTTTTCCTAAAAGGAATTTAATTGCCTTGCTGACAATTCGTAAAAGATTATGAAATGTGTAAAGATTATCTTATCAACTAAACTAAACTTAGTCTATGGATCCATGAGATTCAACTGCTGTAACCACAAACATTAAATAATAATAAATCTATATCAAATTTCATATCCCTTACAGCAATAACTCCAACCCTTAATCCTTGATTGTTGTTTCCCAAGCCAGGACATGCTCTGAAAAGCCGGAGAACATAAAAAAAGGTTTAAGGTTATACAGTCAAGTCATCGTCGCATCGATCGAGTGAGAGGAACTTTTCACGCGGCTCTTACCGGGAAATGCCATAAAAATAAAACGTAAGCAGTGAAAAATCTCCGCGCAAGGTAATTAACGCCGGCATAAAACCGATAGAGAAATCAGGAGAAAGGGGCAGGGGCGAAATGCCACTCCAGGGGAGTAATTAGTTCTTTCTCCACAGATAACCACAGATCCCCAGTCCCAGTCCCAGTCCCAGTCGCATTCCCGTTCCCAATGCATTCAACAATAAGTGGTTGCAGTTCTTATGGCCGTTTAAAGCGATTTTCGTTGATTTTTATTCGATGCCCGGGCTGCCCGTTTCGTTGGCCATTAAGAGGACGCCAATCGGACAGGACAAAATAATTTTATGGCTCTCCAATAAAATGGTAAAGCAGCCACCAGTTTCTGAAGGAATTTATATGGAAATACTCGGGAAAAACAGACGTTTTCTCAGGTTAACTATATATTGCCCTAATGAAGAGCCTGATAGAGATAATGCATTTGAATAAAATCAAATAAAAACCTGCCTGATGTTTGTTTTATAGATTTCCTAAAAGTAAAGCAATTAAAACGATAGAAACTGGTAACTTTAACAAATTACAGAGTTGCTAATTTAACACTATCGCTTCAATCCGTAATCCCTAATTTTCTCAGCCAGATAAAACTTATTAAGAACAATACAGAGCACTTTTGGGGGTGAAAGACCACCTCCCGCTCTGGCCAAGATTAACATATTAAACGAAATCGATAGCGATGCTGATAAGGACGTAGGGTGGTGCTGGCAGTTAAAGGATATTGTGGCATTGAAGATGCACGTGATGCGCTAATTTTTTTTGCTTGACACTTGCCCGCAGGATCTCGAGAGGCGGAGGAGTAGAATGTTTTTTGTATAGAAGTGGGTTGGCAACGGCGCGTGTGGTCCGCCGGATATGTCAAAAGTGTCGTCGTCGATGGCACGTGACTGGCTTTTGAAAAAAAAACCCCAGAGAACGGCCCAAAAACAAAGACCTGCCGGGTGGTCCGGTGTCCTTGGCAGGGGAATCCCCCTCTCGATAAATGAAACCTAATCCCTGGCGCACAATGAGCCCTAATTTGTTCTCGCCAATGTTTAAGTTAGTTAGCCCATAAAGGGGATCATCGAGGGTCGCCGGAATTGCATGAAATCCAACCAAAAAGCGAACCAATCAGTAATCAAGTGTAATGTGATCGCTAGCGATTGACAAGATTCGATAAATACCTGCAACGCTTACACTCGTGATGTGTATATCAAACTATCTAAAATGCTTAGAGCAGGCGATGACATATCGCAGATGCGGCATCAGCAGCAGCACTTTGCATATTTACGTGTGTGGAATATATTAATATTTTTACGATGTATTTNACTGGTAACTTTAACAAATTACAGAGTTGCTAATTTAACACTATCGCTTCAATCCGTAA
The DNA here is from genome assembly GCA_021223825.1 of Drosophila ironensis. Lineage (NCBI taxonomy): Eukaryota > Metazoa > Arthropoda > Insecta > Diptera > Drosophilidae > Drosophila > Drosophila ironensis. The sequence continues at coordinate 117,825 of JAJJHQ010003200.1, forward strand.
TCCCTAATTTTCTCAGCCAGATAAAACTTATTAAGAAAGATACAAAAACACTTTTGGGGGTGAAAGACCACCTCCCGCTCTGGCCAAGATTAACATATTAAACGAAATCGATAGCGATGCTGATAAGGACGTAGGGTGGTGCTGGCAGTTAAAGGATATTGTGGCATTGAAGATGCACGTGATGCGCTAATTTTTTTTGCTTGACACTTGCCCGCAGGATCTCGAGAGGCGGAGGAGTAGAATGTTTTTTGTATAGAAGTGGGTTGGCAACGGCGCGTGTGGTCCGCCGGATATGTCAAAAGTGTCGTCGTCGATGGCACGTGACTGGCTTTAAAAAAAAAAACCCCAGAGAACGGCCCAAAAACAAAGACCTGCCGGGTGGTCCGGTGTCCTTGGCAGGGGAATCCCCCTCTCGATAAATGAAACCTGATCCCTGGCGCACAATGAGCCCTAATTTGTTCTCGCCAATGTGTAAGTTAGTTAGCCCATAAAGGGGATCATCGAGGGTCGCCGGAATTGCATGAAATCCAACCAAAAAGCGAACCAATCAGTAATCAAGTGTAATGTGATCGCTAGCGATTGACAAGATTCGATAAATACCTGCAACGCTTACACTCGTGATGTGTATATCTAACTATCTAAAATGCTTAGAGCAGGCGATGACATATCGCAGATGCGGCATCAGCAGCAGCACTTTGCATATTTACGTGTGTGGAATATATTAATATTTTTACGATGTATTTCGAATATAACCATTAAACATTGAAATTTGAGTTGCAAAGCGGTTTGACCATTGCCTAAGATTTGTATCTAAGCTTTCGTAAGCAATCCCTTAAGCAGCCATAAAAGTGAGAAATTATTTTTGGCTGCCACAAATATATAATTTGAGGGCAATGTAAAAGTGATTAACGATTAATGGCAGCTTCAGGGGCGTTGTTATTTCAGCCTCTCCTGTTTTTTTTTTGGGTACTGCAAACCTCCGACCGAATGCAAAATATGCGCGGGGAAAAACAAGGAAAAAACCATAACAACTACAATAATGGCCACAAGTGGAGGTTGTTGCTGTGGCTGGAACTGAAGCAAAAAGGCGCAACCTGATTGGATCTCTCCACTTGCAGCGGCAACAGAAGGAGCCACATCCACAGCCACAATAAAAGCCAAAGCCAGGGCTTAAGTTAAAGCCACAAAAAGAGTCGAGCTAAGAGCCATGCCCCATTGGGCCAGGCTCGAACAAAAGCCAACGCCAACAAACAAAAAAGAAACTGCCCAAGAGAGAGGCGAAGCGATGCAGATGCAACGTGATGCTTGTTGGTAATAAAATTGGTGCTTAAACGAATCCACTCACAGCCATTTAGCAATATCAGACATGGCTGTAAAATTAACAGAGCAACACAGCGCAGGCAGCGATCCAGCAACTGGCAACTGGCAACTGGCAACTTGCAACTTGCAACCAGGGAACGGCCTCGAGTTCCCTCCGTGCAATTATTTCCTCTCCGCGCTGCAGTTGCAAGCGTTAATGATGCAGGAGGGGCAGGACGGTGCTTGTAAAATGGCAGACTGGTTCTCCGGCAACGACCAACGACCAGCCATTGCGTCTGCAGCATCCAGGCCCCCAAAACAAGGCGAAAAAATCAACCAAATGCACTTAGCAACACCCACTTTTCGGATCACGACCAAAGCCCGGTGCAATGCGATATCGGGTGTTCACTGTGCAACGCTCTACGGGAAATTCTCTACCAAATTTTTAGACTTCAGTGCCTGTTCCACAAACTGTGGCTAAAGGTTAATAAAATCAAGAAAATTGTACCAAACATATTTAACTTTTTAAGTTATATCATTTCTTATAAAGTTACAGGGTGATCTGAGATTGCATCAATTTTATATATTGATTTTTATAAGGGATTTATTTATCCTGAAGTCGAACTTTAATAGACTTTCAGTTGATAAACATTTACTTGTTTAATTGGGTTAAAAAGACCCAAAATTCTTTCGTATTTCAGAGAATTGCTTGCAGTGTTCAAAACACTGTTCCAATCCCTAAGTAAATGGTTAAAAAACACTCAAAAAAGGTTGCGATCACCGACAAGTTTCTTTGCTGATGGCAGCAGTGCAGAATAAAATGTATTGAGATTTTGGAAATTCTGACGAAGGACGAGGAGTACTCAGAGGAATGGTTAAATCTGCAGACTACATGATCGACTGTTGCACGATCGTATTAATTTATTAATTTAATGGCAAAAACGTTATGGCCAACAGAGGATAAAACAAGGAATCGCTGACCAGATGAGAAGGGTTGAGAGCGGAGAAAGAGGGGAGTGATGCATTTTAGCCAGGGGCGCGCACACACACGGGGCGTTTCTAACAATTTTATGCCAGATGAGCGGCTAAATGATCGCGATCGCGCGCTTACCTGTCGGCCTCTCGGAGCCCCCTTTCACCTGAAAGGAACTGCTTCCCAAGCCCCATCGGGTTCGGGATCCATGCACAGAAAACCCAACCTGTTGAGGTTTACAAATTAATTTTAACTTGGAGGATTATATTAAGTTTATGTATAGGAGCAATCAGATATATTCTTCCCACAGTCTGTTTGAAGAGCCAACCAATTGCAAATGAATGGAAATATCGTGCAATTTCTTGGCGTGTAGTATCGCATCCACATCCATATCCACTGGCAGCCCATCCATCTGAGCTCAGCGGCTGAGCAACGTGCGTCCACTTAAGCCGCAGACAATCTTCATTATGGCCAAAAGTGCGGGGCTTGCACAGCTGCAAAGGCCGGAGGAACTGGGCTCGCGATTGGGGGGAGATATAGAGCCATTCCTCACAGGTCCCACTGCGCGATCCCACTCCCACTCCCACTCTTCGGGGCTCGCCAGGTGAGGTGTTTATTAAGGTGTAATGCAATTTTTCATATTTCATTTCGGACGGTTCCGTTTCGATTCGTTTCCTTGACTCGGGGCAGCGACGTGGGCGGAGCAACTGGAAAATTGCAATAATATGGCTTGTGTATCTTTCCTTCGCTTGGCCGAAAAACACAGCAAATAAAATGGATGCACAATGCAGGCCACCGATCCAGGATCCAAGGAGCAGGAGAAGCAATAGCCACAGCAACAGCAACAGCAGCAGCGCAGCAGCAGCAGCAGAAGCAACACGCTGGGCGGAGGGGAGCAAAATGTGTGGCAACATGTTTGAGGTTTTCGCTTTTCCGACATAAATAATGGCCATAAATTGAGCATGGCCGGAGCTAAAAATTCAGTATTTATAGCCAAATGATAAAAATAAGATTTATTAACATTTTGCTGCCCCTCGCCACCCCCGTGGTCCCCGTGGAAAAGCACCGAGGCTTGCCAGGATGACCTGCCGGGCGGGGGTGGGAAAACCGGAGCCAACGCTGCGCGGGAACATCCGTTTCGCTTCGCCGTGCGGATGATCCTGCACTCTGTCTGTATCTTTTTGAGTTGTGTGTGTGGAAGCGGCCACTCCCACACCCACTTCCCCCACAGCTTTTTTTTTGTTCCTCCTAGGAGGCTCCTGTGTGCAATTCAGACGAAAAATTAACGCTCCAATGGAACCGGCGAGGCAATGGCGGGGCAGGAGTCGAAATCCAGGCAACTAATTAGCTTTTAGCCTCATTGCAGATTCACAAGAAGTCCGCGAATGAAACGGCACTGAAAAAATTGCCAAGCCATTGAGAAAAAACCATCTTTCTAATCAACAAAAACCTGAAGACAACCGCTTTTTTATATAAATAAATATCCCATAAAATGGAGTACCATTTTTAGGCACATTTTAAGTTTGATTTGGTAACATTTTTTATGCCCGTGAAAGTGCCAAAGTGACTTAGAAGGCCTGGCAGCTGAAGCTCATTAGCGGGCACTGAAACGGAGAAAGAAATGCGCTTTTCCATTTTCCGATTCCCCAGCCCCTTCCTCTTATTATACTCCCTGCAATTTGCATTCAGTTTGAGCCATGTATTTTAAGGCTAAAATATTGCCAGCGGGTGGCTGCTCCTCCATATTCCCATGCCAAATTTGGCGAATCGCAATTAGTGGCACCACCGCCTGCCCGGTGGGGCAACAAACGAGATGGCCATAAGCCGTGAGCCGTGAGCCGTAAGCCGGGCTCATGATTGTACAACATACAAAATGCACCTACATAGTGGCCGTCTGAGAGTGCTCCAATAACGACAAAAGGAGCCCAAAGGAGCTGAAGGAGCAGCGAAGTGGGGACGCACACGCTGGCTTGGCTGATTTTAATCAAATTCACAGCATTGTTTGCCTGTCAAGCAGCCAACGGGGCGATTATCACAGGCGCAGGACGATCCCGGGCCAGCAAGGAGGAGTGGACAACAAGGCGAAGGCCTGTCCGATATATATTTATATTTTTCCCTCTCTTTTTTTTTTGTTGTTGTTACTTTTTCTGCTGGCAAATTCCGAGCGCATTTCATACGACACCACAGGCAATACCACAAACAAGAGCCATAAAGCTGCGCTGGCCCACATTCTTGGCGGGCATGAAAGCGCGTGACCAAAACTCCACACCACCATCATCAGCCCCACATCTTCGGCTGCTTGCCGGGAAAACTCCACCCACCTCGGGTAACGCTTTTATTTTATATTACACTTTATTTTTTGTTGGTCGGTGCGCGCCTTTATCTCGTACAAGACTTCGCCAATATAAAACTCATGAATATCATTAAAAATTGCGGCCGGCCACTCGTAAAATTATTGTAATAACAATAAATGCGCTGACATGCGATGTTCAGATTTCAAAAATGCTAATTGAAGGAGGCCATAACTCAAATAATGTTTGCCGGGTTCGTTAGCGATAATTTATAACATTTTTAGGAACTAAAAACAATTCAAATATATAACAATTCTTTCGAGATTTCACAGAGTCTTAATGGCTACTCCAAGAAACCCATTACAACTGGAAGAATGCTCATTATATCTTACTTTCAAATACATTAATTTAATAGACCATTTCACTTTGTTGGCAGTTAATTATTTTTGACTTTTCTGGTTATAATTTCCTCTAAACATGCGCTTAACCTGCAGCCTTTCGGAGGGTTTCGGATCCGATACTCTGTGAAGGTTCAGCACCAACAGCGGAACCTCCTTTTAGGACAGTACTTCCGATCGGTTCGAGGGTTCCTTGGACCGAAGCCAAGAAGGTTAGCAGCAGGATAGCAAACAGAGCAAAGATCTTCATTGTTAGAATTTGGAATGCATTCTGACGCCAAGCTGGTCGTTTTTATACCATTTTCGCACCAAACCCGGTTTTTGCATCAATATTAGCTTAGCGGTTTAAAATTATCAAGCGTGTGAGAATTGTTGATTGCGTTTGATAAAGTTGTCTGCCAACAGAACAATTGATAATAAACTTAATTAGTTGGGCTCTTCGACAAATATGATCACTGGAAAATGGCTTAAACAGCCTGTTTAATGTTTGATATTCTACAATAAATAAAATTTTTAAAATTCAACATTTGGTTTTGACAATTTTATTGTTAACAATTCATAAAAAACGTTTCACTCCCGACATCGCTTCCATCGTTAAGTTGTATGCAGATGATCCTTTAGGTCATTATCCCTGCATAGCTTTAATGATTTTAGGAGAAATGGGATCGGGGGATCCTTGAACAGCTGCCAAAATGGCCAGGACAACGACGGCGACCACGGCAAAGCACTTCATTGTTAAGTGTTTTTGGCGATCTGAAGCTGAAGCAAACATATTTATAGTCGTTGATTTAGACCAGTTATTTAAATATTTGTTTAACGATAATTTCAAAAAGTCATAAACATTTAAATTATGAACGTTATAGAACTGGTTTTAATGAATAAGCATAATTAAATAAAGAGTATTTTGGCTGGGTACACATGTGTCATTTAATTAGCCTGTTCTACTCTTCAACAAATATGATCACTGGAAAAGGCGTAAGCAGCTTGCTTAATGTTTGAAATTCTACAATAAATGAAATTTTTAAAATCAGAACATTTTGTTTTGACAATTTTATTGTTAACAATTCATAAAAAACTTTTCACCCCGACGTCGCTGCCATCGTTAAGTTGTATGCAGATGATCCTTTAGGCCATTATCCCTTCATAGCTTTAAGGAGCTTAGGAGAAATGGGTTCGGGGGATCCTTGAACAGCTGCCAAAATGGCCAGGACAACGATAGCGACCAAGGCAAAGTACTTCATTGTATAATTTTTGTGGTGTTCTGAAGCTGAAGCAAACATATTTATAGTCGTTGATTTAGACCAGTTATTTAAATATTTGCTTAATGATAATTAAAAGGCATAAACATTTAAATTATGAGCGTTATAGAACTGGTTAGAAAGAATGAGCATAATTGAGTAAAGAGTATTTTGGCTGGGTACACATGTGTCATTTAATTAGCCTGTTCTACTCTTCAACAAATATGATCACTGGAAAAGGCGTAAGCTGCTTGCTTAATGTTTGATATTCTACAATAAATAGAATTTTTAAAATTGGAACATTTTGTTTTGAAAATTTTATTGTTAACAATTCGTAAAAAACTTTTCACTCCCGACATCGCTTCCATCGTTAAGTTGTATGCAGATGATCCATTAGGCCATTATCCCCTCATAGCTTTAAGGGTTTTAGGAGAAATGGGATCGGGGGATCCTTGAACAGCTGCCAAAATGGCCAGGACAACGATAGCGACCAAGGCAAAGTACTTCATTGTATAGTGTTTGTGGTGTTCTGAAGCTGAAGCAAACATATTTATAGCCATAGATTTAGACCGGTTATTTAAATATTTGTTTAATGATAATTTCAAAAAGTCATAAACATTGAAATTATGAGCATCATAGAACTGGTTAGAAAGAATAAGCATAATTGAGTAAAGAGTATTTTGGCTGGGTACACATGTGTCACTTAAAAAACCTTTTAAGTATGTATATTTTTTTATTTAATAATTGAGAATACTAATTTATCTGTTTAATTTAATATCCTAATTTTTGTATATGTCTTAAAGTCATGAACCACATGCATCTATTTTTATGTTTCTGTTTATACTTTTCAAAGTCGTTGAAGTTATATTTAGCAAGGGTATTATATTTCCGATACTGCATTGATTATTTAACTCTCTTACTTAACTCTATCACAACAACAATGTTCATTGAATTGTGAAATTTCTAATAATCTTTGCGAAAGGTTATAATTGAATTTATTAACACATTTGTTGGTCATGTGCATTTTTGGAACAACGCAATATTTCAGATAACCTGTTTAATACCGAATTGCTTAGAGATTAAATGTTATGTAAGCTTTAAGACCACACTCATTTATAAAATAAAAAATAGCTTGAGTTCTGGCGGTTTGCTACATTTTTGTAAGCTTAAATCAATTAATGCAATAAGTTCTTATTCAGAGGTTATACGCTAAAAGGTTAGCGTTATAAGCAGAAGAAATTTATCTGAGCAATTTTAAATACCATCTGAAGCCACAGCAGATATAATAATTTTGTATAACCATTTAAAGAGATTTGTTACATTAACTCCGATTCAAATTTCGTAACGGTTTTTACCTGAACACGAGTTCCATGTCATGTAAAATACGCATCCCTCGAATTAGCGTGATATCGAACTAGCCATCGCACAGCTATCGGTTATCGGTTTGTACTACCACCACTGGGAACAACTTCCGCCTCTAGTGTTTTTTGTTGATGGCGCAGTGGCTACAGTTTTTTAGTTTTTAAGGTAATTATTTACAGTATATAGCGATAATTACGTGGCTTGGCACCCCAAATATATAGCCCGCCAAAGGCGGTAATGCGGGGCGCCAAAATCGAAAGCCCCGGATGCCGGTGGAAGATTCTGGAATGCATCCCGTGAAAATTTCCCCGAAATCTGCTGTTTTTCTTGGCCATTAACCAATGCGTCATCGCCGAGCGGACGGCATTGTGCCGTATTTTGTTGTCTCAATGTTTAGCCGGCATGCTTTTCGCACTCGCTGGGCGCGCGCCAGTGTGCGTGGGTCGAGTGCTTGGCGTTTGTTTGATTAGAAAGTCGCGCGAGGCGTGTAAAAAGAGTAAAAAAAAAACAAGCCCGGGAAGCGGGACGGGGGGCGGGCGGTGAAGCAACAGTAGCAGATTTCTCTGCCTCTTTCTAGCACTCGTGGGAGATGCTTTGCTTTGTTTCACCGCCAGCCTCGCAACTTGCATCATTAGGCAGTGGATTTCCGAGGGTTATTTCATGTTTCGTTGCAATTTCAGGCTCTCTGTGAACCTCCCAAGACCATGGACTTTGCCAGCGTTTTGGGCAAGAGCGAGGCCCACAAGCGCACCATCATCCACCTGGACATGGACTACTACTACGCGCAGGTGGAGGAGATCAGGGACCCCTCGCTCCGCTCCAAGGCCCTGGGCGTGCAGCAGAAGAACATTGTGGTCACCTGCAACTACGTGGCCCGGGCCCAGGGCGTTAGCAAGCTGATGCTCATCGCCGAGGCGCAGCGCGTGTGCCCCGACCTGGTGCTGGTCAACGGCGAGGACCTCCAGCCCTACCGCCAGATGTCGCAGAAGATCTTCGACCTGCTGCTCAACTACACGCCGCTGGTGGAGAAGCTCGGCTTCGACGAGAACTACATGGACGTGACGGCCCTGGTGGAGCTGCGGCAGGCGCACAACGCCGAGGCACAGCAGAAGCCCGCCGTGGGCCACACCTATCCGGCGGACGGCACTCCCCTCACCGCCTGCGACTGCGGTTGCGCCCAGAGACTGGCGATTGGCACGCGCATCGCCCAGGAGATCCGGGAGGAGCTGAAGCTGCGGCTGGGCATCACCTGCTGCGCCGGCATTGCCTACAACAAGCTGCTGGCCAAGCTGGTGGGCAGCATGAACAAACCGAACCAGCAGACGGTGCTGGTGGCCACCCATGCGGAGCAGTTTATGCGGGAGCTGGGCGACCTCAAGCGCATCACGGGCATTGGGCAGAAGACGCAGTGTCTGCTGCTGGAGGCCGGCATGTCGACGGTGGAGCAGCTGCAGCAATGCGACATGGATGTGATGCGCAAGAAGTTTGGCTTCGAGACAGCCACCCGGTTGAGGGATCTGGCCTACGGCCGGGACACGGGCTCTGTGCGGCCCACCGGGAAGCCCAAAACCATTGGCATGGAGGACTCCTGCAAGCCCATATCCGTGCGCACCGATGTGGAGGAGCGGTTTCGCATGCTGCTCAAGCGGCTAGTGGAGCAGGTGAGCTTCAAAACCTCCCCAATCTCTATGCACCCTCTATAAATTGCAATTTGCCTGCATTAGGTTTCGGAGGACGGTCGCATTCCGATATCCATCAAGGTGGTGCTGCGCAAGTTCGACTCGCAAAAGAAGAGCAGCCACCGGGAGACCAAGCAAGCCAACATCCTGCCATCCCTGTTCAAGACCTCTGTGTGTCCGGGGGAAACGGGCGTGAGCAAAGTTCAGCTGGCGGACGGGGCGCAGGAGAAGCTGCTGAAGATTGTGATGCGGCTGTTCGAGCGGATCGTCGACCTCAGCAAACCCTTCAACATAACCCTCCTGGGACTGGCATTCTCGAAGTTTCAGGAGCGCAAAGTGGGCTCCTCGTCGATAGCCAATTTTCTGATCAAAAAGGCCGACCTGGAGGTGCAGTCGATAACGTCGCTGACCAACACAAGTCTCACAAGTCCCACGGCGGAGAGTCCGACCTCCGATGAGAGCGCCTTTCGCTCCTCGCCGACGACATTCAAGCCGAGCGATCAGTTCTACAGGCGCCGGGCCACCACAGCATCCCCGGTGCCCATGCTGATGGACAACGGCTCGGAGTCGGGGGCCACTAACTCGGATTTCAGTGATTTCTCGGAGACGGAAGTGGAACCGTCGCCGAAGAAGAGCCGCATTGGCCGTTTGCTTGTGTCCAAGCGCAGCCGATTGGCGGTGGATGTGTCGGAAAGCGCCGCCGACGTTGCCTCGCCGAGCAAGTTGCGCGTCTGTGATCTGCGCCTGAACTCGCGGGACAGCGAAAAGGACTTTCCCATGAGCACCACCCCCACAGCATCCACGTCAGCGGCAGCTCCCCGCTTCCGCACCGTCCAGCCGCCGAACACGCTGATGCAGCGGATAGACGGCAGCCTACGCTTCGTGGCCACGCGCACTGCCAGCCGTTTGAGCTCGAACGCCAGCTCCACGGCCTCCTCGCCACTGCCCTCGCCCATGGATGACTCGGCCATGGGGGCCATGAGTGCGCCGAGCACGCCCACAACCGCCTTTGCATCGCCCATCAGTGCCGTGGTGACCACCACGACGAGCAGTCTCACGGACATCGCCTGTCCGGCGGGCGTCGATGCGGAGGTCTTCAAGGAGCTGCCCGTGGAGCTGCAAACCGAGCTGATTGCCTCCTGGCGCACCTCTCTCGTGGCCGCTGTAGAGCAAACAAACGGAGAGTGTGAACGAAGGGGAGCAAGTGCCGCGCCCGCGCCCCCGACAGCCACGGCCGCCAGTGGGGGGCAAAAGAACACGCTCTATCGCTACTTTTTGCGGAACAAGTGATGCAGTGCATCAGCCGAGAGCACCACCACATCACCTATAGTTTTAAGGTCAAAGTGAATAAGCCGTTTATATCGGAATAATCCATATTTTTGTAGGCATAGAGAAATATTAGTGCGCCTTGGACCATCTTAGGCTAAGAGAATCAAGATCAATTGCGTTTACACAGAAGGTTTTCAACCGGCAAATGAAATTTTTGTTTTATTAGCTTGATTATATTTTATAAAGATTTTAAATAGAATATTTTGATTTCAAACCAATATGAATACTCACTTTTATGGCGATTTTCGAGCATCATCCGATCCAAACTGTGAATTCCAAGACGTACAAGTTCATGTGGCTAAAATTTATTACACTTCATCATTAACATTGTATATCATACATGTGTATATATATTTATATATATTGAATTGGTTGGGTCACCTACTTACGCATAGTTAATACAAAATATCTCTCATCCACCTTGACATCTCACACAGAAAGGAACAAAACGTTAGCGAATTGAGCGCGACTTGATACAAGTTTTCGTAGTTTTTACCTCTTTCAATGGCAACGAAAGTTAAACAGTATAAAATAGGTGTTGTCTTATGCTAACGATTGATACAATAAAGTTAAGTCCTTAGTTCGGGAAATGCCTGTGTGTTGTGTTGCTCTTAAATTAAGTGAAGTGGAAATGGTATCTGGTATCAGTTATCTGGTATCTAGTGGTGGCGTCAGTGGCTCAGCCAGCCGCACTTGATGAAGAACTTGCGCAGCGATGTTTCCATGGGACTGCCCAGCGACGGAGCTCCGCTGAGGCAGACGGTCTTCAGCGAGAGGTAGGTGGTGGGCGTGATGTTGTGCTTCTTGCAAACGTCCAGCTCGTTGTGGCTGAGCAGATTGCTGCCCAGCGGCTGGGGCAGTCGCTTCAGTTCTTCCAGTTGCTGGCGCAGCTTCAGACTCATGCGGGGCTCACTGCTTCCGCCGACGGCCTCGCTTGGCAGTGGATTTCTTAGCTGCAGGAGCTGGTGGTGGCTTTGATGTTGCTGCTGCAGGTGGCTTCCCTTCGCCGAGTTCGTGGGCAGATTCGCCTGCGCTGAGATCGTCGTAGCCGTGGAAATCGCTCCCGTCATCGCTCCCGTGCTGCTCGAGTCCAGTGTCCCCATCATTCCCGCTCCCATCCCCATCCCCGTCCCCGTCCCCGTCACCATCGTCGGCTGCATCGTTGTCGTAGCTGCCGACGATGTCCGACAGCTATCCAAGTAGCTTCTGCTGGGCAATAATGCGCCGGAGCAGGTCGGGTCGGCGGTGTGGAGCGTGTTTCTTGGTGCGATTGAACTTGAACTTGCCACGGCGCCGCTTGACAGTTCGCTGGAGTTAACAAAAAACATTTTGCAATGAAAAGAAATACCTTATAACGCAGCAGCGATTGCGGCACACTTACCCCTTTTTGAGATTCAGCTGAGGGGAGTGCAAGGAAGAGCTTGGCTGCCGATGACTTCCATTGGAGGGCTGCGTGAGGTCCTGTGGTTAAACATTGTCTTATACAACCATTCAAGCGCTCGCTGTTGGGCGCGTTGATAATACAGAGGAGCTGAATATCGTGAGACAAGACGGGAAAGCAATTGTAAGAGATTGGCATAGAGATCAGGGCTAAGAGCAGGGCTGCACACACGATATTCAACTCGTCATGCATTCTCATGAAAGAAAGTGAGCACCCCAAGGATATTGAAATTGCCAACTAGCCTTCTAAGCAGTCGAACTTGCACTAACTACCTCAAGATATCAATACAAAATAAGTTCGATTGCTTTGAAAAATACGTTGGTTCGACTCCAATCCCCCTGGCATGCTGCCCTTGCACTTACAGTCTTGGCATGCCCGTAGGGGCCCGTGGAGCGATGCGTGGCCATCGCCGCATGCTGCTCGAAGTGGACGCACTCGTCGATCTTGGTCAGGCCGTTGTAGCGGTATCTGTAAAGCTCCGCCTGACGAATGCGCAGCTCCTTCTCGCGCTCCAGCGATCCCAGCAGCCGTTCGTACTCATTGCTGCTATAGAACTGGGCGTAGACCCGGAAACGGTCCCGGAACTCGCGCTGCTCCTTGGTGAGGCCCTGGTGCAGGGCATAGTTGCGGTTGCGGAAGAAGTTCGACACCAACTGGTAGTCCCTTACCTACAGAAATTAGTTGATTTAGAACGGGCAGGGCTTAAAAGTTTTCTGATAACCTCACCATACGCTTGCGACGGGCTCGCTCCCTCAGTCGCCTGGTGTAGATGTCCACATGGGCCAGCTTCAGCATCACATCCACTTCCGTGTCCTCGGAGCTGAGCGTGATGTTTGAGATGAGCTGCTCGGCGGTGGGATCGTATTCCCGCTCGAAGCTGTCGCGGTTGGGCATGTAGCCCAGTTGCATGGCCTCGTCGGTGTTGATGTCCAAGGGCGGGAGACTGGCCAAGGCGCTGGTGCCCAGGGGGCCGGCATCATCGTCGCCCGTGTGATCGATCAGGCGGGGCCTTTGGCTCTGGGCGGGCGTCCAGGTGACGCGGCCAATGGTGCCGTTGACAAACTTGTTCACATACTCCTCCTTGGCGTCCTCCGCCGACTTGGTTTCAATGTGCTTCGAGATGTCCTCCCAGTTGCCGAAGCCGTACTGCTCGATGGCGTCCAGGAGGCGAATCTCCTCGCGCGCCGTCCACGCCCCCTTGCCGCGAAAAACGCTGAGGATCGAGGTGCCGGTGTCCATGAACTGGTAGGCATGGTTGTTGTGGTGTTCCCCGATTTCGGCGCCCGCTGCAAAGCACTGCGTAGATACGGAGAAACGGAGATAAAGACAGCGTGAATACAACGTAAATACAACGTCAGCTGTTTGGCATAAACATTGTGAAATTGCCGGCACAAAAACAACATTCCAATGAGTCAAATTAACCCTTATTGGGCCAACATCTGTTTTTTGTTTTACTCATAAATTTAGTTGGTTTAATTGAGATAAATTCCAGATAAAATTTTTAAGACATTACAAAGACTCTCCACTTTAATTAATCATTAAATTAACAAACGCAACCATATAAAACTCAACCATAAAAGAGCAGTCCACTATTAAAAATTGTTTTCTTGTTCTCATTAAGATTTTAATAGAAGTGAAGATTTCTTTATGTTAACCTAACTATAACTTTAAAAATTTTTTTGTTATCCCTCCAAATGTTATTCGATATACAACAAATAGCAAGAATTTGGGCTATTTCTATGTTATTTAGCATAGTAATCTCAAGAGGAAAGTATTATTTCCTTCCATGATTAATAGATACAACAAATATAAGCTACTTGGGCTATTTCTATGATATGATGATTAAATCAGCAATGAAATCTTAAATCTTACGAAATGTCACAGTTTTAGGTTACTATAAATTGTTTATTTCACCAGGTAAGAAGTCAATTTCGCAATAAATTGTTTACCTAGCCCGTCTATAACTCAAATTTACGAAGCAACCAAAGCCGAGCAGAGAAATCGGAGAACATTCGAGTAATTGCAGGAAGTTTATAGTGTAAACAAACATTATTTTGTCAACGCTGAGTCGACAGATTAAACGTTTTAAGACAAGTCTCATAGTCTCATATAGTGACAACAAATTTAAAAATTTTTTAAATATGCAGAGCAAAGAGTAGGCAATTTCTCGCAAAAGGGTTAAAGACACATCTCTATACTGTACCCATTAGGGGGGCCCGAAATTGCTCCAGCAGTTATTTAAATTATTAAAAAATAAATAAGTGAATTATGAAACCAAAAGCAAAGTTTAATTAGTGGAATTGCTAAGGTATTATTTTTTAAAATTAGTATTTCATGAATATTAAAAGATGTTAGAATGAATTCTGGGAAAAGGGTCACCCTAATGGTAATGTTAGTTTGGGTGCGCCTGTACTTACTTGCAAACAAAGATCAAAGTTTTCGCACTCTGCACAATGCACGCGGATGCCAAGGATATCGTCCTGGCAGTTGGTGCAATTGTATTTTGTGAACAAGTCCGCTATTGTGGTCATTTCGGAAATATTTTCCACAAAAAAGAGAATTGTGCGAAAAAACTCTATTTGTTGGGCATTGCCAACACAGTTTTGGCTCCGCCCTGCCAACTCGCTTCCAAGGCGGAGTCTCGATAGTATCGGCAAAATGCCATGTTGCTAATTTACATGGTTTTTACTTCGAAGTCCTGTAGAATGTCGAGTAATTTGAAATATTAAATAAAAAATATTCCCATTTGAAAAACCAAATAATTAAATAACCAAAGTAACTTCAAATAAATACTTGCCTTTAATTAATATTAAAACACACTTGGGATTACGTGTTAAATATTGATAGTAGTTTATTTCTTGATTTCAAAAGTCTATTTCGAGTGTTTTGCCTTTTTAATTGATTTTTACGCTAATATCACAAAAATAATATATAAAACTAAAGATTTAAATTGGTAATACCAAACCGAAACCGAGTAAACATAAACATAAATACAAGTACTTGTGATGCTCGAACAATACTTCGTTCGTCTAGTGTCTAACTAAAAATTAGAAGCAAAATGGGTATTAAATAAGCTGTGCCTAAAGCAACAAATCGTCGCGGCGATTTTGATAATTTAAAGTGAGAACTTAGGCTAAATTAGACGAAAAATGTGTAAGCTGATAAAACACGCATACAACTGTCTAAATTTTAAGGTATTGAAAGCTGCCGACGGCTTAAATCTAAAAGTAAGTGGGGCGTGGGGTTACAATAATCGTTGTGGGGAACATTGTTTTGTTTTGTTTTTGGCTACGCTATATAAATAGTGGTTATTCGAATATTAGTTAGTAATTGTGTGTATATATTAAATATGTTTAGAATATTGTTATTATTGCTGTCTTACTCCGAGCAGTAGCCGATTCGTAGTGGGATCTAGATATATCTCAGTGGGCGGTGAGGACTAGTTTGTGTTGCAAGTGTTGGTGGCTTTGGTGGCATTTTTGTCGCTGGACTACTGTTGCTATATAGTTTACTTGGACCAGTGGGGAACAAAACACGAACACGATTTAGGATTTACGAATTACGAATTACGAGTTACGAGTTACAATCAGAGCTTGCAAATAACAGTTGACCGTTTTTTGTGTTCAGGTCTGCTCACTAACAGGAGCGAAAAAAGCAAAGCTCGTGTGCTGTTGTTCAGAACAAAACTTTTTCTTGCTTTTGTTTTGGTTTTCGGTTAACTGTTCTCAGTTCCAGGGTTCTTGTTATGCTCACTCAACAACAACTTAGAGAGAGCGATTCAACTGAACGCTCGCTCATTGATGGTCAGTAGAAGAGCGAAAAAACAAAAAGGTCATTGTAAATGGTCATTTGTCTTTAGTACCTTTTTAATAACGTTTAGCTACAAATCTAGCATATTTATGCGGTATGATTTTTTTTTTATATTTAGCTTTGCTAAGAATTTTTGCTGGTCGCTTAAGATGCAATTAACGCGTATATCAATGTATTAAATTAAAAAAAAAAATTAATTTTTTTGTTGTGATCACGACCCATCTTGACACAATAATTAGAACATTCCAAACGCACAAAAGCAAGTGTGTTTTACAAGGAACTCTCATACACACTCATACAAACGGAAAAGACTTTTATTTTCTTCGCTCGTTGCAAACCGCTCAGCAAAGGAGCAGAGCAAAAAAAAGCACGAAAGTTGTTTTCGGTTGAGCACTGACCGTTCGTTCAAGGGACCCGGTGAACGGATCTGGTCAGACTTTTTGGGCACGTGGTGCTTAAAAAACTGTTATGTGGTGACTGCCAGAAACGGTCAACTGTTATTTGCAAGCTCTGGTTACAATATCGAGGGGTTAACAAATCTTAAACAGATATGGCAAGGTTCTTGTGCACACGGCCAACAAAATACATCAATTCGAGTACCTAAATAAGTCTATTTGAGCGCCAAATTCGGGTTGATTTCGAGTCGCACCTGCGCCTGTGCCTTTGTCTCTAATACACGTTCTGAAAACATATTTGCTTCCAATGGAAAAACAACAATTTTAATCTACAATTTGATCATGTCTAAAGGGGCAGCGGTCTGCCTCGTTCTAGGGAAACTATCAACTTATTCCTAACGATTCAAAGAAAATATAACAATACTGTTCGCGGACATTTGGGAGATTTGCGGTTGTGAGATTCACAGATACGGTTCGTTTTGATTCGAATACGCTTGCGTAAGGAACTGAGGAGTAGTCACAGCGCAGGCGCGACCCCGATCGTCATAAAACGGATCCGAGTCCCCCTGCTGCCGTTACCGGAAGTGAGACTCATAAACAGGCGACCGTTGGGCTCTTAAAAATTGCATAAGCGAGTAGTCCTAAAGCATAACTATCAGCTAATTTGGTATGTAAAGTCTTTCTGTCTTTCTTTTCGGGGCAATGAGAAGCGAGCGGAGGGGAACACTTGCGGCTCACCAGCAACAGTAGAAACAGCTGCCACAATTGCATTACAAACTCCTGGCCGCACTCACTAGAAGGTTCTGGAAGCCGATACGATGACTCTGCCCTCGGTCTCTCTCCTTCTCGCTCCGCGTCCTTGGGTTCTCGGGAAGCATCTAAACGTTGGCTAAGCTGGGCGGGGATCACTGGCAATCGATGGAGGGATGGATGACTCCTGGCCGGGGTGGTCAACCCAAAGATATGCAAATCGCTGCATAAAATGCTCGGGTGCTCGGGATGGGGTGGTTGGGTGGCGCTGCAGATCGGCGGTGTCTTGGGTGCGGTTAAGTTATTCGGGTGTGGATTAATCTGCTTCTTGATAAAATACTTGAAGAGACACTTGTCCCTTTTTAGTTACGGTTGAATCTGCTTCTTGGGTTTTTTTAACTCAGCATCTTCGTCGCGCTTGATCTCGGTGTACCGCTCGCCCTTTAACGATACGATCTTGTTGTCCCGGTAGCGGACGAGCTTCCGCGGCTCCATTTTCGGCACCACTGGCTTGTACTCGCGCTGAGTGGCATTCTTGTCCACATAGGAATACCTGCAGGCAGGAAGTTGGTGTGAATAGGCTTTGCAAAAGAATGGGAATGGGTATTCACCTGGCGATAATGCGATTCTTGAGTTCGTTGTCGTCTACGATCACGTTCTTCTTGATGTACCCGTTGTTGGACTTATCGGTAAGGCTCTGGTTGGTCTCCTGACGGTGCAAAAGTATCTGGGTGGCGCCGTCAATGTCCCCCTTCGAAATGGCAATGCAGTGCTTAATCTGTGGAGGGTTTAGGTTGAAAAATTACTATCAAAACAGGTAAGTGGATGTATGAAAAGCTCACCTCAACGTAGGCAGTGTCGGGAAACATTTCCTGCAGCACCTCGGCCTCGTCCAGAAAGTAATCACAAGTGGAACTGGAGCTGTCGGTGGAGCCGCCGTCGCTGGTCTCCGACAAATGCTGGGAGCGCTTACCGCCGCCCCCGCTGCCGCCGCTGCTGCTGCTGTTCGAGGATAGCTCGTCCTTTTCGGAAGTAGAGGAGTTCCGGGCGCGCAGCTTCGACTCCGGGATGATGCTCGAGAGGGTCAGGGAGCTGTAGATTAATTAAGAAATTCCTATTAAATAAGTTGACTTCAATTTCAAGAGATTCTCTTTAAGATGCATTTGTTTTGGCGTCTTTTCTGGGATTAATTAGGGAAAAAGCTGCGGGTTAAGATGGATTTAAGTGTTATGGATCTTAAGATTTATATAATGCGTGTTATTGGTTGCTTTTGGGTCTAAGCTCTTAGTTTAGGGGCAAAATTTGCAAAGAGTAAGCAGTTTGGAACATAATGCCTAAGATAAATCGCTTTTGGAGTAGTTTTGGGACTAAATATACAAGAAAATAAAGGCTTAATCACTTAGATTTAAAGAAGTATTCTTAAAGCACAGAGTTGTTTTAAAAATCGATGAATTTGAAGAGTTATATAATGAATTTTGATGGATGTTTTTGGATTTAAGCCGGATCTAAAGGTGGAATCACTTGATCTAAAATGAGTATTTTCAAGGCGTAAGCAGCTTAAAACATAATGCCATGAAAGAAGTTTCTTTTGGAGTAGTTTTGGGACTAAATAGACAAAAAGCAAAATGGGAGTAAGCATGAAATGGGGTCCAAAGGCGTTTTTTCGAAGCATAGCCAGAGCAGAACACGATGTCATAAAATTAATGCGTTCTAAAGTATTTAGGAACCAAAAAATCCATAATTCAACTTAAGCCCTTATGTAAATTTAAGTACCAACACAGAATTTTACAATTTGGGTCTTCAAACACGCTATAAATCTCTACCCAAGAACACAACATAAAAGGTAGTTCTTCAGTTAGGATGTAGATCTCTTTCCGCATGATTCTTGACCATTTAAGGGGTGAAATCGAAGGTAGAACGCACTTGAGCGACAAGTTGAAGGCGTCGTGGTTGCCCTGATCCTTCTCCACGTCGGCCAGCTCGTTGGCCAGCTTGTAAATCCAGTCACAGATGACGCCCTGGTCGATGGTGGAGAACTCCTCAAAGTAGGCGCCCATCATCTCCACGAAGCCGTCCACATCGAAGCAGGGATCCTGGGAGGCCTCCTCCAGAATCGATATGATGTACGACAGGACAATCTCGTCCACGACGCTGAAATCCGCTCCCGGAATATGCCCGCTGATGAATTTCACCAGGCTGCGCTTCACCATCTCGTGCTGCTTCTCCAGATTGGTCATTTCTGCTATATGTATCCAACAATCTATATATCTCTACGAGAGATATTTTCCGGCAAACAAGAGGCCTTTGCTGAAAATATGCTCGATTGGCGCACTAGTACGAACGGCAGAGCACTTTTCCGGGCACTCGGCTTCAAAATCTGGTGAGTTGGGCTCGGAAAACGATCCGGAAAAGTCGGTTTCAAACAGTTTCGAGTTGGTTGCTGCGCCTTTCTTTTGCTTTTTGCCTTTGCCTACAATCAATAATAATAATCCCGTACGGCCACACAAAATCCCCAAAGAGTGGTCATACAACATATATCGATTTATCGATTGTGCCATCGAAATAATTTACTTTAGTGCTTAACGCTTTTTCGAATTTTCTATTTTCATAGTTAGTATTTGATGGAAAAACTATGGGTCTAGGCTTTAACTTAACGTATGCAATATTGAAACATCCATTTCTATCTTAAAACGATTTTATATTTTGTTTTTACCATTTCAAATTAAATTTAATTGAAGAATCCTCAAATACAAACCGAAAGTCAGTATTAAATTTACTTCACAAATGCCTTAGTTTTTATTTAACATATACAATAACTGTTTTTTTTTTTACATTTTTGTAGCATTTTTTGCTAGTTTAACAATAATTTTCGCATAAAATACATAGGTATACATTTTTTAATTTGACTAATGTTTGCCAAAAGCGTTCGGTTCTGCTGAAACCCCTCCGGACGTATTTAGTTCTTCAAGAAGCTCATTCGACTGGCGGTTACGATTCATGTTGGGATTAGAGTAAGGACCATTGGCGTTTATGTCATTGTGCTGTCTGGAACGCGAGATACTATCACCAGAATCCGTATCCACTCGGTTGATATTCAATTCCAGTCCCGAAGCACAGTTTCGGCTTAAAAGAGATCGCTGAAGCTGTGCCAGACAACTGAAAATAATAAAGATTAAAATTATTACCCTAAACCTTAGAAATATAGCGAAATCCTATACCGTTCGAGCCTGCGTTCACTGGACCAGTCTTGAAAGTCATAGAGATCCGAGTATCCCAACTCGTTGTTCCGATGGAAATGTGCGCTGGCCAGAAGTGGTGAGCCAGGATTCAGGGCTCGCTTTCCATTTGTCCAGCCCCTGGAGTATTGGAACGTCTGACCCATGCATGCCATGGACAAAGTGAAGAGGAACAGAGGCAGCAACAGGAGACGCATCATGGCTCCGGTCCTGGATGAGGAATCTGTTTAAAAAAAACACTTGAAAATAGATGTTTCAAAATTTGTTGTGTGCTCTTCAATATCTCAACTGGTTCTGAACCTTGATGCCTCCTTGCGAGCCTTTTATATGCCGATTTTAATGGCAAGGATGCGTCGTGTCTTGCAGGCAGTCTTCTTGCTCGACTGCCTCCGGGAACACACACTCACGCAGATTAACCAGGATTATTAGCACCCAATTGTTTCAGGGCGGCAGTTAGCGCCCACAAGCGCCACGCCCACACCCACTCCAAAAGCAGCCAGCTGGCTGCTCAAATTGAATGCATTTGCTGATTGGAAACTACCATGTTAAAGCAAAAAAGGGGTAAGTGAAAGTGAAAGGCAGCCGCCAAAAAAGTAATTTACGGCCACTGCCTGCGGGTGAGGCATGTCCAGATTGAAGTTGTCTTTCATGTGCTGCCCAGGTAAAAGACTTACGTGGATTTTCCAAAAATAAACATACCAAAAATAGATACTCGTGGTAATTTGCTCAATCTGAAACATTTTTTGCCATGTCTCAGGGGAACAGCTAAATAAATGGATTCACACTTCCCAAATTTATTATAAATTTTCAATTTAAGCTTATGAAAACATTTGTAGTAAACTGCAGAATTCTTCAAATAAAAAACTCAAAATACGAGCTTTTTCCCATAATTTATTGATCTCAACCTAGAGTGCTCTTTGTTCCCAGATTAGAGGGAAAATTCGATTATAAAACAAGTACCAAAATTATAGCTAACAATCGGTGAGCAAGGTCAAATGACCCCTACTAGAATTGGACTTAACTAACTAATAAAACACGAGTATTAAAATATCTTCTGTGGTAAACGTAAAACAAAAGTGCTTAATATAATTCAAGGGCACACCTTCTAAATAAGAATAAAATAGTATCTGGCAAACCCATCACGTTTTTAGAATAAACAAGTAAATCAAACGTGCTTAATTATGCATTCCATTTGCTTTTCTAAATTTACGAGTGGTTAGACAAAATCCCTAATAAAAGTCAAGAGCTGTTACCGTCTTGTGGTCTATAAAATTTAAGATAGCTTAAAATATTGTAAATTTATTTTTATTTATGTTTATATTTGTTAAAAATCAAAAGTTAACAATGTAGAATATTAGTATATTGTATAACTATAATATCATGCCATTAAATTCATAGCTTCTTCGACAATTTAGCTAATGTTTGCTAAAATAATTTCGTTCTGCTGAGCCTCCAGCGGCGGAATTCAATCGCTCAAAAAGCTCGTTCGCCAGGCGGTGTCGGTTCATGATTGAAGGACTTTCGATATTATCATTGAGGGTCCTAATATGCGGAATACTATCCGGCGACTCCGTATCCACTCGATTGATATTTAATTCCAGTCCTGGAGCGCATTTCCGATTGATCATAGATTGCTGAAGGTGCGCCAAACAACTGAAAATAAAGTTGTTAATAGAAATCATTCAGTACTTAAACCTAAACAGAAATTGATTGCCTACAGCTCCAGTTTGCGTTCGCTATTCCATTCCTGTAATTCATAGATATCCGTGTAGCCCATATTGTTGCTCCTATGGACATGCAATTTATCCAAAAACGCTGAAGTAGGATTCAGGGCCCGCTTTCCATTTGTCCATCCCCTTGAGTACTGGAACGTCTGACCCATGCATGCCATGGACAGACTGAAGAGGAACAGCGGCAGCAACAGGAGACGCATCATGGCTCCGACTTTGGATTTAGAATCCCAACTTGTTATGTACTCTTCCAAATCTGAACTGCTTCTGAGCCTTGATTCCTGCTCACAAGCCTTTTATATATTTTAAAATCAAGGATGCTTTTTGCTCGAAAGCCCACACACACGCATATTAACCAAGATTATTAGCACCCAATTGTTTCAGGGCGGCAGTTAGTGCCCACATGCGCCACGCCCACACACACTCCAGAAGCTGCCAGCTGGCTGCTCAAATTGAATGCATTTGCTGATTGGAAAACTAACAATTTTGTGGCGAAAAGGGGTAAGCGAAAATACCTTCCACGCAAATAAAAGTAATTTGTGACCATAACTAAAGGTCATACAGTGTCCAAAACAAAAGGTTTTTTTTTCCGCCAAAGGTTTTTTATTTCCGTGGCTTTGCACGAACAAAAATAGATTTTATTTCTTGACCTAGCTGGGCTTGAAGAATATAAACAAGCTCGACTTAAAACATTATTTCATGTACCTTAAGGAACAAATGGTATATAAACTTTGTGCAAATGAACTCGTGTATAACAAGCAGAAGGAGACATCTCCGACCTCATAAAGTATAGTATTCTTAATCAGCATCAACAGCCGAGTCGACATAGCCATGTCCGTTTGTATGTATGAACACCTTTTAAACAAATAAAAAACGATAAATTTCACTGAGAATTTTAATTTTTTTTTTTTTTTTACATTTTTTTTATATCCGAAATATTTTATAAGTCTAATGCTTGGGATTCACATGGATGTTGGGTCTTTTTCCAAAATTATTGTAGGGGTTGGGATGTGTATAGGTGTATAAACACTACAATGCTAGTTGCCATGATATTTGTATAAGTGTATGTGTCATATCTATTCATGTTTTGTATTGAAGCGGTTACATTTACGGTTGAAGACGATCACATTGATAGGACTGTGAACGACTATGCATCTATGTGTTCGGCCAGGGATGTTTGACCAGGGATCACTTTAAGCTTAAAACTAAATGTGTAAGGGTCGCTAAGTGCAAGTTTTAAGTGTGTTATTATCCTCTCGCTCCTGTCCCTGCTACAGGATCTACGGCTGCTTTCTTTTCTCCACCAGAGGGGTAACCTTGGCACCGGGATCTAAGGGAACAGAGCCACTCAGAGGCTTCCTCGCACAAAGGTCATTTGCGCTTTGAACTTACTCAGCTCTGATATCCTGCAGCGCCCATTCATTGTAATCGAATTTTTTTTTTTTTTGGTTTTGGATAAATTTTTTTTTTTTGAAAAACGTTTTTATGTTAGATGTATCTGTTGTTGCCAGGTCGAAAGCTGGTAGTGAACTGATGAAAACCTGGGGAGCACTTTGCCACCCAAATTTGACAGGCATTTCCAAGGCCACCTTCGATTGGCTTGGGTTTCAAAAGCCTACTGGACTTGGAATTCAGGTATTGTCTCAAATATGTGGTTTATTTAGGGAGGTGATTTAAAGTGAAAGGTGAGATGCATGGCAATACCGCACCCCAATTTACGTGTGCACTTGCATAAAACCAGCACATACCAATGGCATAAATTGAAACAGAAACTTATATGACGTCATGCGGTATCAACTGTTGATGCCGATCAAGAATCTGGTACGCTTCCTTTTCCCTGTTACATATATTTGCACAAACCTAATGTAAAACATGGTATAATACTTGGTGAACACCTCGCTCTCGGAGATGGTAAGAGCTAGAGGTGTAATTCTTTTTGCTTTTGGTGTGTTATTATTGCAGGCATAGCAATTTTTTTTGTAAATTTTTGCCACGCCTTTGTAATTTGCATAAAACAATTTTTTCTTCTAACTTGGACAAAATAAGAGCTATTTTTTTTTGCTATTATGCAGATAACTATTATGCAGATAATGTCATTTCCAGATTTTTGCCATGGTTTCTCATTGTCGACTTCAGCGTTTCTACTTGTTTTTATTTCCACAAAAGTGACAATTATGAAATAATGAATAATTCTATAAAAATGTACAATTTATTTCATAAATATATACACACAGAGCTGACTTTAATTAAATTAGAGACTAGTTATTTCACTATCGGGTACATTGGCTCCATTAGAGCCATTGGCTCCATTCCTCTCCAGTTCCAGGGAGTTCTTCTGCTCCTTGGCCTTTCGACGACGCAACAGGAAGTAGCACAGGCTGTATTAAAAGATTTCATAAATATTTTAGAGATTAATTTGATATATAAAACTGTATGTAATACTTACACAAAGACAAGAACGTTGGGAATGTAGAAGATTTCTCCGAAGAGCCAGATGGCCCCCGGAAAGGAATCGACGGTGCTTTTGTAGATCTCACTGAAAATTGGCGGGAAAATGAACTGCGCAATGGGCTCACTAATACCGAATATGGAGTACATTTTGCCTAAAAAGTTCATCAATTTTAATTTGCGTAACCCTTATATAATCTTCTATAATATGGTAAACTTACTCAACTCATCTCCATCGACGATGCTCGATCCGATTGTCTTAATGGCAATCACTCGCAAACTCACAAACATATCCACTACTCCGGCAACATAAAATGAGGCAGTGCTGTTGGCAAAGGCCTACATAAAACAATCATTAATTAGCTAATCACATAACTGATCCTACACATCTGGGATATACTCACAAAGAGCACACGGGAGCAGACAATGGACAGGGCGGAAAGCATGCCGATCATGGAGTCGGAAACCTTGAGGAGCTTGCTAAGGATGGCAGTGCCAATGAAGGTGCCCACCAGGGCCGCTCCACTGGACAGGGTCAGGTAGATACTGAAGTCGTTGCCGTTCCATGAAAGCTTCTTTAGGGTGAACCTGTACCAGTAGTCATTCTCTCCGGACGTGGGTCCCACGGTCAGGAAGTAGGCGAACAGCAAGAGGATAAGCAAAAGGCGTCCATTATTTGGTCGCTTCACCAGGGGAAATTTGATGCAGTCCAGGACCAAGGTGGGATCGAAGAGCTCTTGCAACAGGGTCTTTTTCGGTGGCACCACCTCAACTTTGGGCTCCATTTGGGGGGTCAGCTGGAAGTTGACATTCTTGTTGCCCTGCAATTCGTCCAGATTGGTCGTCTCATAGGCCATGTTCTCGGCTCCCTGTTTGGGCGGCAGGGTGGTGGGCAGCGGCGGTGGCTCATTGGTTGGTGTGGCCTCTGTTTTGGGTGTTGTCTTGATCTCTTTTATAAAGAATATAATATAGGTTATGGCAATAAGCTGGAACACAATGGCCATGGCAAAGGACCCTGAAATATAAGAATTAAAAATAAATAAACTAAAGAGTATGCCAAAAATTGAACTGACTCACATGTGTAGCCCAAGGTGGTGAACAGCAGACCACTTATGGGCTGACCTATGAAGGGTACTCCGGTGACGAACATGGCAAAGATGCCAAAACGGAACACACGATCCTCCTCGGGAGTGGCAATAGTAATGTAACTATAAATGGCCATCAAACAGAAGGTGAGTCCTCCAAAAAGAGCCGGCACAATGGCCTCACAATAGGCTCCAAACTCCATGGGCAAGGAGTCAAAGAATATCGACGAAATGATTTGGCCTTAAATATGATATCGGTTACTATTTGGCGTACAATTTGGCGTAGTTTTTGGGGGAAACTTACAAACGAAACCCAGGGCTTCTCCCACAATGGGCAAAATCATGCAGGGCTTGCGTTTGTTGTAGCGATCAGCCCATCCTCCGGCAAAAAGAAGGACAATCAGGGGGAAAATGGCAGCTGTTTAAAAAATTATAAAAAAATATGTTAAAATTCTATAAAATAGTAGAAGCAGAATAGTTCAAAATCGAGCAGCTCAAATAAAAGTAGCCTGTATGTTTAATACGATTAAACATTGTTATAAATCTCAAGGAATTATGATCGAGAAAATATTAACACAACGCGAAGTTCTGTCATAACTTATTTAGCTGCATTAAGCCCCTTTGTTTTTGTTTATAATTAAACACGCTTATCAAGTTTTCGCCCCAAACCAACTAATTAGAAATTCACAGAATTTTTGGCGAAACAAATAACTTGTTTCTTTTTTATGTGGGAACTTGTTATCTGCGTGAAACGAAAGCAGGATTTACTTCTCTAAAAATATGGCTTAGTATCTATTGTTCAATAGAAATTCTTGGCATGCAATGCTTGGCATTAAGCGTCAATTATTTAAAGCCTCAATTACCGAATCGTGATGCAATGCATTTTAATGAACTTAGTGCTTACTTTAGCAGTTAAACAAGAAACACCTATGGAACCGGACTTCTGCGTAGCATCTCCCATGCAAATGACAAGTTCGGATGCGGTTTTTGCTGAATTAGGAATCGAAATTTATCATCTGTGACTTGGATGAAATTCTCGCCTCGGCAATGACAATGGCAGTGAACCCACGGAATCAATGTAAAGAACAGGTTTTGGGGCGATTACGACTAGGCTAAGGCCTTTAGACGCGGCTCTAAATAAATCACCCGGCACTATAATGGAGGAATTTCGTTTGGCACCAGAATACGCAGAAAGCGAACACTCATGAGAGAATCAATTAAAGACGTCGGGTAATTAGATGTTTGGATAACAGCTAATTTCCAGCGACATCCATCAAAGACATTGATTCTCTAGAGTCTAGACGCCAAAAAACAAAGTACACTCAGCAAAAGCCAATCATATAAAATTTAAGAGAAAATTTAAAAGTTATTTCATTGATCAAGAGTAATTAAAATTTCAAGGAAGACTGGATTTTAAGCCGCTCATAAAATGCACATGCTTAAAGACATTTTCGTATACTCTAGTATGCAATCGTGAATATAAAGTGGAAACTAGTTTTGGCAATCTTCAAACACCTATCTACATATGTATTTCCTAGTTCATATAAGTCGGTAGAGTGTTTTCTTTGAGTGTACATGCGTTTAGGCAAGACTTAATATGCAGAGGAGTTGGGATCCAAAAAGAATTCGGGTTTAATTTAAGCACAAACCTGAAATTTTAAGCAATGCTAATGCCAAACACCAAACGCGTATATTAATGAACGACTCGTGTTATGAGCATGTGATATATGGGCGGGGGACCCTACCTATTGGCGCTCGTTTCCCGGAGACATCTGCCGCCAGGAATTGTGCCTCCAGTTCCGCCTTGCACACCGTGTAATTGAATCCGGGCGAGCCAATCATGATGTCCGCCAGGTCTGGCGTGGCCCCCTTGGTGGTGTTCTCAAAGTCAAAGTCATCGCAGTCGATCCCCAGCTCGGACTTGTCCAGCATGGTGTCACAAACGATCTTGTTGTAGCCGAAATTTACCCGACAGGCCTTGTCCAGGGGGAAGTTTTGCATGGCCACCGCATTGAAGATCGATGCCATGAAGTAGAAAAAGAAGAAGGGCTCGATGACGAGGTAGTGGCGGTAGCGCCATAGCTTCTGGAAGTAGTTCTGCTTGGGCTCTGCACCCGCGTCGACCGGTGCATCTTGCGACCTTGGCTTTGCCATTTTGCTGCTTTTCGGAATTTCTGCTTATTAATTTCTGAACTGACTCGGCTGGTGTTTCTAACACATTTCAGCGGTTTGATCAACACGTCGCGCCGAGTTCTGAGCTGACACTAAAACTTGGTGGCGGTTCCGGACGGCCCAAGTCCGCTCAAATGGCAAAAAGCAAGCCGCTTGATACGCACATGAAACTTGTTCAAACGATTCTTTGCGGCATTACGGGTTCGCTTTTTGTCACTTCGATTAAGCTAGAACGATGTGTACATATGCTAAAATGTCACTGGGGCGCGCAAGAAAGAATATTTGAAGCATTCCCTCATATTTCATCTCTCGCTCAGTGATAATTACAGTGAATACTGGCTATCAAGCTCATATGTATACGGATTTATAGCATAGTAGCTAAGTAAATTCTTAATCACCCATTATTCATTTGAATTTTAAATACTTGCTTGATTAATCGATGAAATCAATTGACAGTTTTTTTTCTTGTTATAACCATTTTAGGGCGACAGTGACTCTTATTACAATTTTAACTTGGAATACTTATCTAATACAGCAACTTTTATATTTTGTGGCAATCATTCACAGTCACGATCTTCTGTAATTGTAATAGTACTAATTGTATTCCGAATATTAAAAGCACGGCTCCCTAAACTCAATTTAATAGAGCTTCTACAGATTATTATGTAAGATATAAACGTTGTTTTTATATTTCAAAGCTGCGACCTTCTGTAATTATAATTGTATTCTGAATATTAAGAGCGCTACTCCCCAAACTCGGAATGTTTCATGAATTTATATCAATTTAAAAAGTTTCTACTGCTTATTTTGTAAGATACCTATAACAGAAGCTCCGACCATTTCGATGTAATCATTATTTAACAAGATCCACTGTAATTTATTGATTCATATGCAACTGCTGCCGAGATTGCTGTAGCATTGAGCGGCAATCAAGTATTGAGCATTTCTGCGACTCAATGCCGGAGCTAAACAGAGAATTTCTCGCACCTAGCGACGAATACCAGCTGTGTATGATATTACATGATTTATTTATATTGATTTGTTTACTTGGGGCCACAATTACCGGCGCCTAGACACGTTTGTAACTCTGCCCCCCCTTGGTCTCAGTTTCTAGTGTTTCTTGGAAGGTTCCTGTTTGTATTGACACCGGCCAGCCTACTCTGTCCAGCGGTGGGTGCAGTTCTGATTGGTGCACACGTAGTAGAGTCGCATCTCCTCCTCCGCGCGCCGGGTCTGGGCCTGGAAGAAGACTGCCTCGCGGTGGGAGCACTTGGGGCAGGCATGGTCCTCCGTGCGAGGCAGCGTGGGGTCGGAGATCACGTCCGGCACAATGTGCGTCAGCTCGTCGATTTCGTGCATGATCTTGTTGACGTAGATGCAGTTGGAGTCCGCCTCCTGCTTGTAGTCGCAATTCCTGCAGGCGTACAGCAGGATCTTGTGCTCCTTGTCCTCCTTGGGGTACAGCATGTTGTTGCACTCCTGACAGAAGCGAATGCCCACAAAGCCGGGGCCCTCCGTGTGCGAGGCATCAAAAGAAGTGGCCATTGTTGAACTTTTATCTAAGCAAATGCAATTAATCAACGAATTTAGGTTTAATTTGAGGTTTATTTACTTGAAATGGCGTAAACAAACAGAGACGTTGGCCAACACTGGATTAGGTGCTGGAAAATGGTAAAAGGAAAATGTGACCACACTGCCAAAGATTGCTTGCCCAGCCTGCTGCGGTCACACCCAAAGTGCCAAAGTGAAGCTGCCTGGCGTGTCGTGTTGGAATTTTAAAGCATAAAATTAGGTAAATTTAATTGTTTTGATCGACTGCAAGTTGCAAACATTGCAATCCTGCAACCAGAACTTTGAGTGACCCCCAAAATCAATCGTTTTTGGTGAGAAAGCCCACAATGACTTGGCAAAAACCTGATTTTACAGGTGATCGCAGGGTCGCGGAATGTGCGGGTATTTGCTTTCTTTGAGAGATAAGAGGTGGTGAGAGTTTCGCAGGAGGCGCGTCCTGCGGCCGACAATCAATAGTATACTTAATAAAAGTATGCAACATATGTGTGTGCCGGTATTGTCTGCAACCCCTTAAATACATATTTTTTTTCGATGGCCCACAAAAGAGAAGATTGCGTTTTTGGTGCGATCAAGGCGGCACTATAGTGATCTCACTTTCTCCCTCGCAAACGATGGGGCTGCGGCCTCTGCCGTGTGACTGTTTGAACTGTTTTTAGGCGTTGATGACGCTGGCAAATTTTCGATTACAAATAAATCACGTGCCCGAAAGTAGACTATTCACCACACGGTCCCATGATCCTGTGGAATTTGTCCTTCGCAGTTTATGCGGGTACAGTTACCCAAGAGAGTTAGCCATGAGAGCGTAAACTCTCCAATGAGTGCAACGAGTGCGAGTGGTTCTCGTTGAGTGCAATGTACGAGTGTTCTACAAGTCTCCAAATTGAGCTTTTTTATGACACTTCGTCATTTTATTAATTACGTTATTAATTAAAAAGGTTTACTTGAAGTACAAGTTTACCAATTCTTTGAAGCAGGCTTAGTTAGTTTTAAATACAAGAAAATGCTATCTTACTTAAATTTTTTTAATAATATTTTAGGTATATTATTACAATTGATTAATTTTTTTGGTTAGGAGCCATTTAAATTTCCTATACCAACTAAAAGCAATATTCAACTTTTTTTGCCCGCAGAATAGACGACAAGATGAGCGCCTCCAAGGAGGGCAAGGAGAAAAAGGCGGCCGTGGTGGATTTGGTGACGCCGCCCAAGGATAAGCGACCGAGCACGCGCATGAAGCTGCTAAACGATGTGGCGGCCAGTTCTGCAGCAGCGCCTCCTGTAAAGCCAGAGAAGCGCAGCAGCGTCGGGGCACGCGTGAAAATACTCAACGAGGAGGCCACATTAAAACTCGATAAGCGGAAGGCCTCCAAGACCAACAGCCCGGCATCCTCGTCGGCCACCTCCCCCGTGAAGATCCTCAACGAGAAAAGGATAACGCCCGCCGCTACAAGTACCATAGAACCCACTAAGATTAAGGCCGCACCCTCCAAACGCAACAAGATGGACCACTACGTCCTGCAGGCGGTTAAATCCGAAACCAGTAAGTCCGTAGCACAAGCCAAGGATGATGCCAACGGCGAGGACGAGGCAACGATTGCTTTTATACTGGGAGACGACGACGAGGTGATGCCGGCGTCCCTAAGCCGTTCCAACGGACAGGAGATCATCATGACCGAGGAGGATGATGAGGAGGAGGAGGATGACGACGACGACAAGGGCGAGACAACAACCAGGAACACCAGTATTGGCAGTCAGGGGGCCATCAAGGAGATCGTAGAGCATGTGTGCGGCAAGTGCTACAAGACCTTTCGCCGGGTGAAGAGCTTGAAAAAGCATTTGGAGTTCTGCCGCTACGATAGTGGTTATCATTTGCGCAAGGCCGATATGCTGAAGAACCTGGAGAAGATCGAAAAGGACGCCGTCGTGTTGGAGAAAAAAGACATTTGCTTCTGCTGCTGCGAGAGCTACGACACTTTCCACGTGAGTCTACCTTAACTTTCTCTTATCTGTTGTTTTCTTACCAATGCGATTTCATCTTCCAGTTGGGCCACATCAACTGCCCCGACTGCCCGAAGTCGTTCAAAACCCAGACCAGCTACGAGCGCCACATCTTCATCACTCACTCCGAGTTCAATGACTTTCCTTGCTCCATTTGCAACGCCAATCTGCGCAGCGAGGCCTTGCTGAAGCTGCACGAGGAGCAGCACAAGTCGCGCGGCAAGCCGTTCGCCTGCAAGATCTGCGGCAAGGACTTCACGCGCTCTTACCACCTCAAGCGTCACCAGAAGTATTCGTCCTGCTCCGCCAACGAGAACGACACCATGAGCTGCAAGGTGTGCGACAGGGTGTTCTACCGTTTGGACAACTTGCGATCGCATCTGAAGCAGCATCTTGGCACGCAGGTGGTCAAAAAGCCGGAGTACATGTGTCATGTGTGCAAGAACTGCTTCTACAGCCTGTCAACGCTCAAGTGAGTAATCATTTGGATACATTAGTCACCCAAAATGCATAGCATTGTTGTTTGTTTTATCCAAAGCATTCATATACGTACGCACACGGGGGAGAAGCCCTTCGATTGTGATCTTTGTGACAAGAAGTTTTCTGCTTTGGTGGCTCTAAAGAAGCATCGACGCTATCATACTGGAGAAAAACCCTACAGTTGCACAGTGGTATGTTTAGAGTTTCTTTAAAGTTACTACTCTGGGAGGGAATGCAATTTCCCTGCAATTTTTATGTTTCTAGTTAGCCTCATTGCTGGCAATCTCAGACCTGTTGATCCAGTTGGTTCGTTTTAATGCTTTACTACATTTTTGTAATAACTTTTAAACCCTTTCTCGTACAGTGCAACCAGGCCTTTGCCGTCAAGGAGGTACTTAATCGCCACATGAAACGACACACTGGCGAGCGACCGCACAAATGCGAGGAATGTGGCAAAAGCTTCATTCAGGCCACCCAACTGCGCACCCATTCCAAGACGCACATCCGGCCCTATGGCTGCGATATTTGCGAGGAGAAGTTCAAGACCGAGAAGCAGTGAGTGTTAAGCAAAACAATACAATTTGGTAACCTTTAATTTAAATATTGTACACTGTCTCTAGGCTCGAGCGTCACGTGAAGGAGCACTCTCGCCAAAAGCGCGCCGTATTCTCCTGCACCGAATGCAAGCGCAACTTCCGCAGCACAGCTCAGCTGAAGCAGCACATGGAAGCAGGAGATCATACTCGTAAGTTACTCTACATAGCATACTGAAATCAATGAACTGAGTGTTTCTCCTACAGCTGTAGAAAAGCCGCAACGCGCTAAGCGCTCCATTACCAAGGTAATAGAGCGCACGGACTGTGCTATTTGCGACAAGAACTTCGACTGCAGCGACACCCTGCGCAAACACATTCGTTCCGTGCACGAGTGCGACCCAGATGACATTTTTGGCATTCCAAACCAGCCCGCCAAGATCATAAAGACGTCGAAGGCGGACAAGGATGGAGAAGAAATTGTACCAGTGGCACTCAACACATCGGCGGGCTCGCTGATTTCCAGCCAAACGGATGGCAATGGTCTGGTGGTGCGAGAATTCTTGGTGGACGAGGGCGATGGCGCTGCACAAACTATTACGCTGGAGAACGAAGTCTATACCATTCTGCCGCTAGATGGAAATGTTGAGGGTGAGCAAATACCGGAAAAGAAGGTCAAGGCGGAGGACAAAAAGGCTGAGACCAGCAAGAAATCGCCGGTGGTCAAGAAGGAGAAGCGCAAATCGTTGGCAGCCAGTTTGGCGGCAGCGATTGCAGATAACCTGGATGAACCCTTAAGCGAAGACGATTTTACGGGCGAGGTTCTCACCGAGGAGGACTTGAGGTTGAAAGAGAACATTGGCAAGCTAATTGACATGCTGGTGGATCCGCCGATCCTGAAGAAGTACGGCTGGCCCAATGCCCCCGAGGAGATGGTGCTCTGCAAGGTGATTGAAAATTGTGGCCACGATCTGAAGAAAACCGGCGAGAACTACGCTGAACTGGACTACGGCAGTCGCATGCGCGAGTACTGCAAACTACTATTCACCGTGGTCATCCACAACGACTCCATTAAATCGCTGCTCAACAACTTCCCCATCGACGACGTCATCGAATATGTGCTGGGAGACGAGGACCAGGACGATTTGGGCGCTGACAAGGACAAATCAGTCGATGGCGAAACCCAGGCTGAGTCCGTCAAATCGTACACAAGTGAGAATGAATCCGAGAAAGCCAAGGCTTAAATAACAAAGGCAGAAGAATTAAATATGGAAAAGATCTATAAGATATTTGATACAAAAATTGCATGCGAGTTGAATAGTTTGCATCGCAACTCGATTTTTATACAAAACCTCTAACAATTTGGCTTCAGACACTAAGTGACCTTAAGGAATGCAACAAACTTACCGTCGGTTATTCATTTACAAATTTAAAGAACAATATTATTGCCGGACTGGCAAACCTGCGTTTTGTATATGAAGTATACATTTTGATATTACATACATTTATAATGATTGAATTTTTGTATAACCAAGCAATAAATGGCTATTTTTATAGAACGTTTATTAAATCAGCAAAAACAAATACAAGTTATACTATACAATGCGTTTCAGAGTGTGATTCTTGTGGATTTGATTGGAACTCAGTTATTGTTCCAGCAACATCTTGATGATGCGCGCGTTGTTCTGCAGAATCCTGTGGCGACTCTCGTCTATGAGCTCCCGGTACTCGGCTATGCTGGCCCGGATCTGCTGAAGCTGGTGCTGCAGCGGCTCGGCGGCGGATGCTGTGAGGCTCCTCTCGCGCTTCAGCTCCATGGATGCCTGGGCGTGCGTGTCCCGCCACATGCTTAGCTCCAATTGCATGGCATCAACGTCCTCCGGCACAAAGTCCAGCAGTTTTCCCATCGGATTTATAGCCTTTGTAAGGCTCTGGATGGTGTCCCGCAGATCGTTGACCTGGCGAGCGGAACTTTGACGCGTGGTCGAAGTCTGGGGCGGCTCTATTTCGGCATTTTGGTGGACCAACTCCTTTTGCGTCTCGAGGATTTGCTGGACCAAACGTCCCTGGGCGTCCACTTGACCCTCCAGGGGCGTCTCCTCTGCCCTCTTGCCTTCGACAATGTCGTGGGCGTTGGCATCTTCAATAATCACGAGATTTTCGCCGTCGTCATCGAGATCCCCGAATGTTTCCAGCTTCACATTGATGCCCGACATCTTGACCTGATCGTTTGGCTGCAAGACAATCTCCACATTGCGACGCCGCGGAGCTCCAGGGCGAGCGGAGGCGGGTCGGGCGGATGGCGGGCGTAGAGAAGTCCTCGGTCGCTGGTTCGAATCCTTCGAGTTGTCCCGGGAAAGAGGAACTTCTCGTCTAGCTCCGCCATTATTATTATTGGAATCTGCCGGAGGATTTGCCTCCGGTGGCTGCGTTTGAATCTCATTGGTACTTTGCTCGGGCTGCTTTTGGCCGGCACTGGATCGCCTACTTTTGTTTGACGATGCGGAACTGCGGCGCTGAGCTGAGGACTTGCGGCTTTCCGGCTCCGTGGGAGCAGCTAAGGCTGCTGGTTCGACGGCAGCCACCGGAAGAGGTTCTGCTGTAAGTTCTTTGGCAGTTTTCGACGGAGAAACCTGTTTGGCAGCCACCTCCACAGCTGTGTTAGTGGGAGGCTCCTCGGGCGCTGATGGCTTGATGGTACCACTGTCCACCGGTGACAAGGACATACTGGGATTCTCACTGTCCACGGAAGCCTCCTTTTTGGACTTAGCTTTCTGCTTGACAGGGGACGGAGTCTTCTGCTTGGAGCTTTGTCGGCTAAGTTTTGCATCTCCTCCTCCGGCTGTTGTCTTTGGGGCCTTTTTCTGCGATGTCTTTTCCGTGGTCGGGGATCGGGAAGCCGATTCAGTGGCCTTGCGTAGTTTTTGCTCTTGCGGCGATATGCGCTTCTCCTTGCGCTTTTTGGGATCTTCCTTGCCCGCCGGCGAGGGATTCTTGCTCGGCGGATCCTTTGCCTTCGAAGGTTCGGTCGGCTTGCTGTGGGCAATCACCACCTGATCCACGGCACTGTTCCAATCTAGATCCTTTTCCGCCACACTGGCCATCGCCTGGAGGAGCTCATTGGTGAGCTCAGGCTCCTGGCCAGCCACTATCTTGGAGGTACGAACTTTCAGGTCCCTTTTGGTGGCGATTTCTATGGACCCCAATAAGTGAAAAATTATAAGTTGTTGGATTTGTGGCCAAGAAAAACTCACTGACTACGTCGATCATCTTTTGTAGGAACCGTATTTTGTCCTCCCTGGTGGCTATGTTCTCGAACATCTGCTCCTCCGGCATATACAACCCATCGAATTTTCCCGTTTGCTTGATAAACTACACCAAACACAAGGTAAACAAGGGGTGACTAATATAGAAAATAACACTTACGTTGTTGAAAACATCCATGAGGAACCGAAACGGAGGTTTCTTTAGCAGCTTCTCGGTCAGAGGAGGTTTCTTGACGTACTTGCCCAACATTTCCTGAGTCACCTGGATTGTGGCAGCCAGATCCTGGTCCGACATTTTCGTAGGCTTTTCAGTTGACAAATGAATGGTGAAATGATTGCGGCTTTTGTTTGTTTGCCACCACCATGGTTGCGTTGTCCTGGCAACGTAACTCTTCACATGAACTTCAGCTTCTAGTTCCCAAGACTTGACCAGTAAAACTTTACCCAACCTTCTCGCAATTAGAAACGCCAGTATTTTCCAACACAATTCTCACTTTATTTTATAAAACATTCTCACATACAACATGACTTGGCTCGATATGAGTGGTTTCTAAGATTGTATTCTTCGAGTGGTGTGGACTTTTAACAATTGTAGTTACAGTTCAGGATTGTGGTTTCAAAAAGTGGTAATTGCACAGAACGTTCGACTTATTTTCAGATGGGGTATAATACTTTGAAAGGCTAACAATTTTTTTTTTTAGAAATACACATCAACGGTTGGCCAATTTCGTGTTTTGCGGTCAGGGCAGCAGTCCAGTGGATTGTTGTGTTGCTAGCGACTATATACAATTAACATTAATAATTCTCATAACTAAATTATACACAGTGCGATTAAAGCTAGAGTCATACAAAAAAGGTAAACATAATGTGGGGCAGGAGGGGCGGACAGAAAGACAAAAGACGGAAGGCTTCCGGATCGCATCGGTTCGAATCGGATCTTGCAAGTAATGTGTCGGCATTTGCACAGGGGCTCTTCGGCACAAGACCGAAAACGGGGACATAACTGCCTTGTCATCGTAATACAGGTTTATATAACATGTACGCATATATATATATGCTTGTTTACATATATAGCGCATCGCTTAGTTTAGGTATTAGGCTTTAGTTTACGTTTTAGCTCAGTTACATTACGTTTATCGTATAGGTAAGGGTTTCTCATGCGTGCCGATTTACATAGATATTAACCAATATTTATATATTACATATAGAGTGCGGCAACCCCCGATGCGCCGCAATTAAAAACAAATTTTAAAATTAACTCTCCGTCTCAGCATATTTAGGCTAGATCGCGTGCTACAACTCGAAGAAGTCGTCCTGCTGCTTCTCCAGCCGCTTCAGGGAGTTCTGCACCCTGCGCGTCTGCGTGGTGTTGAGCAGGTGCGCCGTGTCGGAGTTCGAGTTCCCGCTGCCCGTCGAGCTGAGTCGCTGGAAGGGCGCCGGGCCGTTGTTGTTGTTTGTCTTGTACGAGTTGTTCAGCGGATGGCGGCGCTGGGGGAAAACATCGGCACTGGCACTGATGCAAATATCCGCATCGCTCTGACTGCTCACCAAACTGATTTGGGAGAAAAAATCGCATTAGAAAAAGACTATGGATTCCCTTTTAGTTGGTAAACTTACTCTTTGGAGCGCTCTACGTATTTGCGCGACTCGGAGATGGTGTTGTCGATCTTGTTTAGGAAATCGTTCATGCACTTGCGGTTCTCCTCCTCGGGCGTCATTGCGGCCACCGAGTCGAGGCTCTTGCTCTGCTTCCCGCTGCATCCGCCGTGACTGCTCATCATCTCGGGATCCTCGTCCCCGCCCGGCCCCACCAGCAGCTCCCCGGCAATGGAGTACGGCCGCTGATTCGGTTGATTTCCGCCGGAACGCGCTCCCGTTCCCGTTCCCGATCCGGATCCGCCGGTTGAGCTGCCGCTGGTGTTGCAACTGCTGCTGCTTCCGCTGCTGCTGTTACCGCTACTGTTGTTCCCACTACTGCTGCTGTAACAGCTGTTGGCTGTTGTCTGGCTCAGATTGTTGGCATTGTTGTGCATCTCCCGCTGCCCGTTGGCATCCGGAGTGCCGGGCGGTGTGGCCAGGACGGCATCGAAGGCGGCCAGGGGATCGCCGCCCACCTGGGGGTAGTACGGCGAGTTCTTCTCCACCGGCACCAAAAGAAACTGACGCAAGAACAGGCTGTCCGAGGCGAAGAGCCGGTTGGCGCGGCGTATTTGTTCCGTCTGAAATGCAATACAGGTCTATTAGCTGGAGGAGCTCATCAATTACGGCAATTGCAGCGCTGACATCTGATTGATGGATGATTGATCGACGGATGAGCGGGCCAGGCCGCGACGCATATGGCCAATCGGGTCAAGTGACAGCCAGCCAACGATTTTAGGCTTGCAGCGTGATTTTTTATTGAATTTGCAACCCTTGCGGCGATGATTATACACTATTTATAGCCCATGACAGAGTTCTTACTCTCCGAGGACTGAAATGTTGCGGAATTTGTGTCTCGAGTCGTTAAACTTAATCTGGGATTTGGGCAAATATTGGCCCGGTGCTAAGCGACAGTTGAGTTCCCTTTGTGGACATAAATCATATGCAGTAATCTGTCAAGTCGAGCGAGGAATCTAAACACCGACCTGCAGCGACTTCTTGATAAGCGGGTAAACATCGAGCAGTATCTAAAGTATCAAGTATCTAGCATCTAAAATCTAGAATCTAGCCCCTCCAGACCAACTGGCCGGCCCTTGGCACATGTCGCTATCTTTCCTTGTTTGCTGAACTCACTAGACGACTTATCACATCCCACCCCCCAGCCTTTTGGCGCAAAGGTGTGGGCTGGGCCATAAATTCCAAGAACGAACAGAACTGGGTGACCGCTGCAGGTGCAGGTGAAGGTGGAGGTGGAGTAGGAGCGAGAGGTTGCCGGGGCAACGAGACGATTATTGAATCGATATATTCAAAAGCCAGGGAGTTGGCATTTAAAGCAGTTTAAAGGCTCGCGTGACGCGCACTCTTGGAGCTTCCCCCCAGAGTGCAAGGGTGTCAGAGTGCAATGATTCATATTTGGACTAGCGTGCCCGTAATTGATTTTAACCTTGAAATTTCTTAAGGGAAAGTTGTATGCTTGGGGAACTAGAATGCCAGATAGCTGTTGAGGTTTCGGTATGATTTCCTAGATTTCCCAGAGCTGCAGACTCACCGTGCATCCGTACTTGAGGGCGATGCCCTGCAGTGTGTCCGTCTTCTCGACAATGTGACGGATGAGGGTCTCGTTGTTCCGCAGGCTGTTGCAGCAGGTGCTGCCGTATCGCTTGAGGGTGCGCGAAGAGTCGCGGATCGATTGCTTCTCGTTGAACATGAATTCCGTGTCATCCATATCAGGTACGATCTCATGAAACTGCAAATGGGAAGCAAATGATTAGAATGCGATGCCATCTTGTGGGTTACAGATACAATTCATTCCATGATGTCATGGCCAGCACACACACACACACACACAGGCAGGCAGACAGGCAGGGGGGCTTACCTCCCCCACACAGCAAGTGTAATATACAACTGACAATTTAGGGGGTGCTGACTGACACCCTACAACTAATTTATTACTTATTTTGCTTTGATCTCCCTACTAACTCTATTTCACACTCACCCAATGCTACTCCACCTGGCGGCAGTCGAGCGACAACTGTTACAGTTACGTTTACAGATGTTCTACAATCGCCACCCACCCCCGCCCCCTTCGCAACTGGTGCATGGGCAGCTTTTATAACGTTTTGATGTCGATTCAAAAACAGAGTTGACCGACTCCCGGGGTGTGCGAGAGAGCTCCAAGCAGGCGAGGAGGTGGAAGCGTAAAACTGGCAACTCAAATTTTGGAGTTACCCAAGGGCTGGCAACAAAAAACTATTCGGTAATGTGGCGCTTCCACTTTCGCCGTTGCCTACTCGAGCGTGGCCTTTCACTGCAGCTGATTCGCTCACATTGGCGGCGATTTGCCTGACTTTTTCTCAAAGTGAAGGCCCTAATTTTGTGTTTACTACGTTTTACAGGGACAGTGAAAGTGACAGTGTTGGGCAGGGCTATGTAACGGTGTTGCAGGACACGCCAACTGGTGGCAGGGTGTTGCCACACAGTTAGACATAAGGCGGGCCTTTTGAAATTTTTACATTCCCAATTGGTTCAAACAACTAATACATATCATTGCTGCTGAATAATACTAATTAGTATAAATTATTCATAGGCAAATAAACATCTCAATGTGTGGAGATTTCATTCAGCAGCAATGGCGCGCTTTTCAAATCCCGCCTTTGTCTCAAACATTAGACGTTGCTAATTTTTCAGTTTGTTGTCCGTGCCACCGCCGCCAGCGGTGGATAATTTTTTCACGTGATCGACTGCGGTCGGCTACGTAAACGTCTTTTAATGTATTGTATATATTTAGTCAAGTTCGAACCTGTTTGAACAAAGCAGGTCGCTTGGTCGGCGCTGGGTTTGTTTTTGTTTCAGTTTCAGTTTCTGTTTCTGTCGCAGCCCAACAGCTGCTGCAAATATTGAAATTAGTGGTAGTGCTGGTGCTGGCTCTGGCGCTTGCGCTGGCGTGGCCGATAATTAACATGTGACTCTGTTGACTGCTGATGCCCGAGCATTGTATGCGCAATATTGCTGCATTACTGCTGTGCCACCGGGCAATTACTACCGCATATTTGCATTTGCAGCGGGCTTGGGACAAACCGGCCGCTCTTAAGGTCAACAACAAGTTGTCAGTGTACCCAAGTGTGGCCCCAGTTGTCTTGTCTTGTCCAAATGTGTCTTGCACACTCCTTTTGTGCCAATTTATTTATGTTCACGCGTCTGAGGTTTTGTCTTAGTTCGAAAGGCGGAAAACAATTAAAGCCATGACTGGATTTTCTTGAATTATTGAATTAAAAATAAATATGTAAGTCAACGACACTTTTCAAACTAAATAGTTGGCGTCACAACCGCCACCATTTGCTTGTATGTACTTTGTATTGGTCGCCGTCTATTTATGTTTGCCAAATACAGCGCAGATAAGCTATCTCCAGGGCAGAAGCCTACAGTGCTCGCCCTAGCAGATGCACACTATAAATACCTATATGTCAGTTATTCACAATCTAGATTCTAGACGATCTAGCCCTGCAAAAGCAGATTGTTTTGAATTCGCACGGTCATTGACATGCGCGCGCATGCCCACGAACAATTGTCAATTGTGCAGGCCGGTCACGAAGCTAGCTGCTGCG
This sequence comes from Drosophila ironensis, assembly GCA_021223825.1. NCBI lineage: Eukaryota > Metazoa > Arthropoda > Insecta > Diptera > Drosophilidae > Drosophila > Drosophila ironensis. Next base: position 158,553 of record JAJJHQ010003200.1, read on the forward strand.
CCACCCGTTCTAGCGGCCATCCCGGGGAAATTCTCATACGCCGGGTGGTACGGTGAAAGCTCGTGCAATTGCCGATTCCGACCAGGCACAATAAACCAAGAAAAACACCTGATTAATGATCAGCACACGAGCTATTGTAACGTGTTCCCAACATGATCGCATTTCGCTCACCGTCTTTGTTATTGCCCGCGTTTAGTGGCGCAAAAATGAATGTTAAGTGCTTTTTGGCACTTTGGCTCTAACCGAAATGCCTTTAAACTCCGGCGCAGACGGCGCGGATTGAGACATCAGACATGCCCGTCTGCTTTTGTGAGTCACTAATTTGTGGCCGGCGATCAATTAAATCAAGTTCATCGCTTGGGAAAAATTATCATCTACGTTCAAAGAACTTGCAGCGGAGTGAAGGTCAAGACTTTGGCGTTACCTTTAGTTGGTCAAACGAAAGGCTAGCTAGTTGGCTGGCAAGCCATAAATTATCCAGCTAATGTGCTCACACACTCATAAATTTAATGATATCGTTTGTAATCTATTTCAATTTCAATCTCGCAGCTGCGCGCCGGGCGGTTTGTTTTGAAAATTTATGGAATTGTGCAAGCGCACGAAAATTATAACCGAAGGTTGAACATAAGTAAGTAACAGTTACCTTATGGAACGCCGCCGACGGCTGGCCTGGCAGGCACTATCTTTAGTATTAATTAAAGCCACCAAAATTGGAAATTGCAAATTGATAAACAGCCAAACAGTCGAACAGCCGACAACCAAAACAATTTGTATGTACGGTACGTGACTGTGAAAAATAAGAAGCTCCATATGTCTATTCAGATGCGGTGTGTGTGACATTATCTGGAGCACTGTTACACTTATAGTATGTATGGGAAATACTCTACACTCACGGCCGAGATAATGCCAAAAGAATGACTTCTGGGCAACGAGACACGTGAGTTCCGTTGGATATTCTGCGGTTACTTTATATTGATCACGCAGTGTGAGCCATGCGAGTTTATCTCTCAAGTTTGAATGTTAAACAATCTTTGATTGAAATCTAATAAATATTTGTACTTTGATACCCCGTATCAACCATGTTATAAATCATTGTTCTAGTCTACGCAGCAACCATCGAGGAAAGAGCCGTCCTTGAACTAAAAATTCGATCACGAGCCTTAACCCAATGAAAGCCAAGCAAAATTTGCATTGTCTTCAATCATTGGCCCCGTATCGAGGGGAATTATCGGAAAAGCCCGCCGAAGGAATTGACTTTTTAATGCCCCCTGGCTTAAGTTGTCCACGGCGATATCAGTGACCGCTTGTATAACCCGGGCACGAATCTATAGAGCCTCATAAGTCAAGTGTCCGGGTCTTAAGTGGTCTTTTCATTTAAGTTTATTTATATTTTGCGACAAATGAAATGGATGGCGGCCCTGGCACTTCTTGCTCGCTTGTTCTAACCCCGAAAACACAACAAATGCTTTTAGTTAATGTCTGACTCAGTTAGTCTGTGGCCAGTTAGTTGTTCTAGCAATCATTGTTTGCTCAATCGAAGGGCAAGTGCAGGGTATGTGTAGGAAGGCTGTGTCGTTACAGCGTGACGACCATTTCCTTAATATCTTACATGCTTACAGTCTGTGCTACGTGCAAATCGTCTGCGATGCATTCTCGGTATATCAACGTGACATTTTATGATATGGAGAAACGGATGATTTTTCACTTCTTAGGTAATCCGTAATGGCTGTCATTTACACGGTTGAATATTTTCATGATGAGTTTATGATGAGGTTAGTAAAATGTGTTGCAAGAAGTTTCCAAAACTGACTTTAACATGAAATCGATAACACGAAATCGAAAGAAATTGATAGAAATGCAGAAAATGCATATTTCATTTAAAATCCTCTAGAATACAAGCAACATTAAGAACAGGGTATTTATGTTTACAGCGGAGACACTCGACAAAAGCCCTTCCTGTTTTGATATTTTTCTTTGATTTGTGAAACAAAGGAAATAATAAAAAAAATCAAATCAAGCTGCGAGGGCCCTCCATCTGCTCTCGAAGTACTCGTATTATCAATCTCTATAAACGTTGTTTTACTTTTTAATGACGCTGCACTTAGCCGTGTGATTGATTGTTCGCTTGGTTTCATAATACATAGTCAATACATATGTATCGCGACTACTGCGGGTCATTAAAACATCTCCGGATCCATCAAATGACTATCAATTTGATTTATTCAATTATTAATTACACACACCACGGCTACTTGAGTTCTTGAGTTTCTTATTTTGTTTGTGTTTCAGCGAAATGGGCGGCCGACGATGGGGATTGGTTTTTTTTCCACCTTATTGAGGATGACAAACGATTTCTTGATAAGATTGCCGCCTTTGTTCGAAAGAGGTGTAGCCTTCGTTTATGATCAATTTATGGTACAATCCAGAGCATTAAAACAAAAGTAATGCACATACTCGTATGTACAAGGGAATTTGAAGGCAAAGCTGGGGGTTTGGTTTTGACAAATCGCGCGATCAGCGCTTTCAAATACCCGATAAGAGAGTCAAGGTTATACTCGTATATACAGTAATGTTAGCTTTTCTGAAAAACCAAAGCTAGCCCTTTGTCTAGCGGTCTTGTGGAAACGCTGAGTTATCATTGTCACTGTGAATTGTTTTGTTTCTTTTGGGGCTGATTATTTGTATTTATATTTCTGCTGCCCTCTGCGTCACAATCAAAACAATCACGCATATCAATCGTAGAAATTCTGCGGCTCGAAACTCTTGAAAAGCAATTCGAACCGGTTGCAGCTGGCTCTCGAATCAAAAACTTAAATATAGAAAAGCGGTAATCCGAAATAACCCCAGGAAAAAATAGCATGCCAAGCCAAAACCAAACCAAAGCAATCTAAACAAAAAACCTCGAAAACCTGTCTTGAAATCACACTGTGCAACAGGAAGTGAAAACTTCAATATTTATTTCGCGGTTTCGCAGAGTTTCAACTGACTCACTGGCTTCCCCCAATATTAACCCCCAATGGCCCGGGGTTCACACCTAGAAAAGCTTTGGAAACCCCAGAGAAATGTGTTATTTCTTGGGTTGCCAGGCCGTAAAGACTTAAGGCATGAAATTGAAATTTGTAGGCCACTTCCAAATGTTAAAAACAATAAACTAGAACGTTATTTATATAAGTTAAAGATCTAAATGGATGTTTTCGTGACTTGTTTATTTTCACATCTAAATTTTGGTTTACAAATGGAGTTGTTGTTGCATGCAAAATATTTTCGGAATACGGCTTAAAAAATGATTTGTCATCATATATTTTAGGGCGGTAGCCATCTGTTTGTAATTATCGATTCAAATCAACAGTAAATCCAAATTGTTTGCTAACTATATTGGCGAATGTTGGTGAATATATTTAGAACAGATATTCAATAATTAAAATTCAATACACTTTAATTATCTCATTGTGTGAGCAATAATAATAGGCAGTTAAACTTTGGTTTAATGCTTTTTCACGTTTTTAAGCCTATTTCAAATAAGTACTCCAAAAATTAACAGCAAATTGGAATGCTAACCATATGTATTTAGGCCCCTATTCCCTCATGTGATATACTAACTTTTATTGTAATTTAACATTTAAACTCTAGCGCGTGACCCAAATGGATGTTCAACTTAATTATAACAGAGCTTCGGCGATAAGCGTCGTCGGCAATAGACGGGGCCACCTCATTTCGGTGTTGGAGCTTCGCCCGCATGCAAACATCGAAGCATTTACCAAATCAGGGGGATTTCACTTTGCAGCAAGTGCGGAGCAGTCAACTGATTAGCGAAGGCCAAAACTGCCACCCACAGCTGAAAGGCCCCCAAATCGGTTCAAGAGTTACAAACAAATTCAAATGCAAATGTGTCAGACGAGTGATATATGTTATGCCTCGGCCTATCTCTTCGCCAAGCGAAGGACAAAGTTGGCCAACGCTTTGAGCCGCAAAATTCCAATTCAAGCGAATGGCTTGAAGAGGCATTAAACTGGAAATGGGGCATTGAACCCGCGGAAGATGTGCGGAATGAGGAGCCGCAAGAGGATCGCCAAGGTTAAGGATATTTTTAGAAGCCCAAATGGAACGCGAGGCGGAGCCAGAATTAACTTTATACTCGTACAGTGTGCATTGGCCCAATTAGCGGCTGCAGTCAGCGTATAAAATGCATTTTGTGTTCGCTGCATCTCGTTGTTCTCAGTTACTGCACTGCAAAAAGCGCATTAAAAAGGTAATTAGAGTTACAAAGGGATTTAAATACAAAAATCCTTTGTAAATCCTTTTTGAGAGCTTTGAAAGCTTTCGAATTAAAGTATGTTTCCATTCGATTCAAAATGAATATGGGATTTAGAAACCTGTGAAACCTTAAGCACTCTTGTGAATGAAATCTTGTATTATTATATTTCCATTTGATTTAAAGATCATATCAAGCAACGTAACTTAGTTGGAGTTAACAGGGGATTAAAAGAAGGAGTTTGTAAATCCATTTTAAAACAATTGAAACCTTTTCTTTAAAACAATATAAATGGAATATTTCCATATCATTTAAAGATCACAACAAGCAAGTTGACAAGGAATTTTAATAAGGAATTTGTAAATCCTTTTAGAGATCATTGAAATCTATGTAATTTAATCTTTAAAAATTTAATTTGTTACCCATTTTGAGAGCTTTCAAAACTTTTGTAATGAAATCTTGTTATTGGTACACTCCCATTTGATTTATAGATCGTAACAAGCAACGTAATTTGGTTTGAGTTTACAAGGGATTTAAAAATGGAATTCGTAAATACTTTTTGAGATCTTCGAAAGCATTCTTGTGAATGAAATCTGGTTATTGGTGTATTTCCATTTCCACCGATTGCCGAATAAACAAATGCAATCAATATATACATTATTTTCAATGCATTTGGCAGTTGCCGGTTTTTTTCAGCTGCACACTCGCACACACATTAATTGGCAATTTGCAATTGAGGCGGAGAGCCGCATAAGTTATTCGGGGGCTGCTTTTGGCCAGATGTGCTGGTTGCTGCTGCTGTTGCCTTTGCATTGGCTTACTCATCGCGCTGGTTCGCTGGCCACGATCTTAGCACACTTTGGTGGCATTCGCAATCGCAAATTCGCAAACACGCAGCGGGCCAACACAGAAATATATACTATAAATAACAGGGGGCTAGGGGGCTGGAGAAAAATAACACCAAGGGGGCCGGGCTGGGTCTCAAAAGAGTGAGGCCCATTCAGAGTGGCTTTTCTTGGGTAATGCGAGACCACTCCGACATGATCGTGTTTCACAGAATAATTTATTATTTTGTTTGCCTGTTGCCGAGTGCCTTTTGGCCAGGTCTTTCTTAAATGCGGTTAAGCACTCCGGCTTCACACACAACAAGCCCTCGATTTGCCGCCAAGTCTTGAGTTCTGTCTGCGCAAGATACACTTTGGAAAAACGTGTTTTCAAATCTTTATGGTAGAGATTTTGCAGCAGAAAATCCAGTATGGCCTATCCTCACAACATTAAGTTATGTTAGGAAGTGTTTGTAAATTCCTAATTAGTTTCCCAGGTCTTGAGTTCTGTCTGCAAAAAGTTAATCTTTGGAAAAACGTGTTTTCAAATCTTTATGGTAGAAATGTTGCAGCAGAAAACTAATCAACATCATGTTGTGCAAGGAAATACTTAATTAGTTTCCCTGTTGCTATCATTCTCACCCCAACTGTATTGCATTAGCTTAGACTTTGGCTCCAAGCCACAAATCGTTGGCAAGAGCTAACGACCGCTGATTGCCGTGACTCCGCAGCCTTTCGGATTCTCCAAGCCCCGCGCCATTCCGCAGAAGAATTGCAAAAAAGTATTAATGACAGACAAAAAGCCAAGCTGAAGTTCTGCAAGAAGACCGCAGCTCGAAGTCCCCATCTTAACCGATTGCCACAGGCTGGCAGTTTCGATGGGACAAAGCCGCTGAGAGGCTTAGACTCATCAAATAATCATAGATTCATAAGCTGGAAGTATTTGCATGGGATGAATACAACTCGCACCACAGCTCTGTTTGTCGTTTGGACTCACAAAACACTCGTAAACTCACAATGGGCTGGGGTTACTAAATAAATACAACAAATTAGCACAACGATGGGTGCCAATTCGTGTTTATATTGTGTTGGGCTTTGCATCTTTTGTTGGGATTACGTTGAGCTTAGCTTGTCACCTTCCGATTGTAATTTGAATTCGCCTCAATTGTAATCCGATTGTCCGCTTCCTGTTTCCCGATAATTATAAAACTTGCAGTCCCAAGCCCTCACTCATTTAATTGGTAATTACGATATTAATCGATTGGGTATCGTCACCTACCTGCGAATGCAGCTTCCAATCCTTGTAGGCCTTCACAATATAATCCATTGCCGTGGAGTTTCCTGTAGGATCGATCTCCTGCAGCGAAGAACATAAGAAAAGACTAAGCACTCGTTGGTAATAATTTGTCAGCTGAATAAATTTCCACAATTATGAAACAATCACACTTTTTGCTTTGGGTTTCTTGGTAACTGTTTTTGTCTCTCTTTCGGCAGCTGCAATCAAATGATGTTGTGCAATTTCCGAGCAATTAATTTACTGGCTTTACTTAAGTTTGGGCCTTTTTAGCTTTAGTCAAGGCTGGTGGCAGCAACAATTCCCCTGTTTTCCCCTCTTTCGCGTCTTCAGCGCTCTTTTTTCGTGTCTTTTCACTTGTGCAAATCTCCGGAGCTGGTCCGTGGGTGTCTAAAATGCTGCGGGTGTGGTGGTGTATGGGGGAGGTGTGTCTGTCTAGGTGGGCGTGTGCGGCGAGAGTGTGTGCGTGCCTGGGGGTACAGTACCACCTCGGCACAGCCCAAAAAAAAAATATCGTTTTACAAGCCCGCCCTTGAAGCGATTAGATAATGCAAGTTAAACAAAAAAGTTTGCCAAGTCAAACTTCACATTTAAAACAAATGTTATCATAAAAACCAGACTTTAAATATATATAAAAAAATGCAATAAAAAGTATAACCTATCTATCTGCAAATCAATCAACAGATATCAAGTCTTATCTTACTTTTAAATGCATAATTTAAATGGGGGAAAACCTTATACTCACAAAAACAGGACAAACTTGAAACTGTCATTCGAAAAAACCCATTGGAAGCATTCCTTCTAGTTTATAGATTCTTTAAAATACCTAAATCATGGAAGTAATCAAAGAAACCTTTAAATAACAGGAAACATGTAAAAGTCGTTTGAAGATCTTTTATAATTATAAGGTGTTTTTAAATCCCATCTTCTACTTTATAGGTTCTCTAGGAAATCACTTGACTAAGGAAATTACTAAATATTCTTTGGCCTGCTTGTAATTATGTTCAAGTTAAGGACGCCGGACTGTACGTGAATTTGTTTTCCGTCTGCGACAAACGGAAATGTATGCGGGACTGGTACGGGTACTGCTGCTGGTATGGGTACTGCGATTGTGATTCGTGATCTTTGCCAGTTGACTTTTTGTGCGCCAGCCTTTGCCTTTTATCTGAACAAAAAATTCACTTATTTTTAAGATTTTCTTGTTATAATTATTACTGCCGCAGTCGCAGTCGCCGTCGCAGACGTCGTGTTTTTATTTATTACATCGCTTGTTGCTGTTCCGTGGGACAACACAACAGAAAACACCGAACAACGCCAGCTTTTGTTTGTTTGTCACAATGCAAATGAACACCGAGTGTAAATATACAATTGAGGCGCTTTTTTTAAACAGAACAGAACAGATGCCCGTTGACTTGGCCTGGCAACAAAGCCGTAGCCGTGCCGTAGCCGTAGCCGTAACCGTTTTCTAATGTTTAAAGTTTAAACGTGTTTGTATTTCACTTGCTAGCAACTCTATTTGGGGTTTTTCTTGTTGCTATTTTGACCATTTTGTATTTTTTTTTTTTTGGCACTCACACACAAAAACTCGGTTGGCGACAACGCGAGCGGCGGGGCGGGCAGAGAGGCGGCCGGTGGAGCTCGGTTTTTCGCAGGGGTTTTTGGGGCAAGCGGAGGCACTAACTAAGCCGAGCCAAGCTGAGCTAAGCTAAGCGGAGCAACTAGGCGGGCAGGTGGGCCAGAGCGCGGACAACCAACTCCGGGCGGCACTCGAACACGAATGAAAAAGCTGCGGCTCAGCGGCGCCGATCGCCGCACAAAGCTTGTGGTGTGTGGTGTGTGCTGTGTGGTGCGATATGTGCGCTGCTGTGGTGGTGTATGGTGGGGCTATTCGCTCGCTCGGTGGAGCACTCGGGTCCCCACCTGTTGCCCGCTCTTCGGGCGGCTTCTTTGCTTGGAATTAAAGAACGGAAAACAAGCCAGGTGCACTGAACAAAAACCTGACGATTGCCCTTTGGGGTCGTCGTCAATTGAACAGATAACAGAGACTTTTACAGGCTGCAAAGTTCTGCTGACTCAGATTGGGATTTCAATATGAAAAAGAGGAAGTATATTATAATTTTGAATAATCAGAGAATAAATAAAAATGCATTTACAGTATTTTAAGAGCAACTAGACTAGAGACATTTTTATATTATATATCAAGCTGTATTTTGCAGAATAAATACATAATATTTAATCCAAGTTTTTTCGCAAACACAACCCTCACACAAATCTACCAACGCAAAAACATGAATCTATTAATTCTTCATATCCCAAAATTAAGTAATTTTAGAACTACATTATTTTACATACCCTAAAAAAGTCTATTAAAAAAATTATTTTTAAATCAAATCTTAACTCAGAATACATATATTTTTTTCAATTGTTTCAAAGAAGAATGAAGAATCTAATAGTTATTTATAGGAACTAATCAACTTATTTTTATAAATAAAATTATAAATTCAAAATCATATTTTTATTAGGGGCAACATATATTTAAAGTGTTTTAAAGCTAATTTTTTTTTTTAAATATTGGGTTATCTAACATTACATAATATCCATAAAATTTCAAAACCAAATTTAGAACTATGATTTAAATTTGATTTGTTATTACAATGTTTTATTTAATATTATCTGTCCACAGAAACTCATATGTTTGCATCTGGCAAATGTAGGTTGATCTCCAGATACAAGTTATGCTGTACAGACCGATCGTATGTACGAGTACATATGGACTTGGGTACAATGTATGTAAATGCAGACACCACTTATTCACTTCCCCCTATTCATTACTGGCACTCTCTTTCGTATTTGCATTCGCGCTCACATCGCTCCTGATTGTGCCTAATTCGAGTGATAATGTGATAGCAAACACGACGGTCTAGTCAACGGAAGAAAACATTACACATACAGTGGACACACCCAGTGGTGGAACGATGACAAAGGAATTTGTGGCAAAAAAGATTGACACGTTTCTGCAGTTTCCACCTTTAAATTGCAGTAATTCAAGCAACAAACATACATTTATTATGTGAAATGAATATATGTGCTAAATTTATGTGACTTTATACATTATTTTAAATAATAATAATTTTATCTAAAATACGTTATTTTTTAAACCCTATTATTGGTTTCCACATTTTGGTAGTGTTTATGCTCATAATACTGTTTTAATCCTAATATATCACTATCAATATCTTATATCACTAAATATCACATTATATCTTCTTGTTTGTACTAGTACATGGCCAAGTTTCCAAAGACTTATAATGATTTAAAATTCGTGATATTACTTATAGCAACCTAATGCTGAGATATGCATTTCAAATGTTTTGTTTAATTTATGTAAATATGACCTTTAATTGTTAATCGTTAAGCCTATAGCTCTAAAAATGCCAAAGACTAGTATAGCTTAGGATTTAAGGCTGAGGTACTCATTTGCAGTAAAACAAGGATGCAAAAAGACTTTAAATTGTTAAGGTAAAGCTTACATTGTATCTCAGAAAGATTGAATATTTTGTAATCTTTTTCATAATTAAACACTATGTGTATATTAAAATTAGTCATCAGCCGTTTCTATTTTTGTTCTTCTCTATTAATATATAGGCTTCAATCATTTTTCCCATTTTTAATAAGTTATACTCATTAATATTGCTCATACGCAACGTTTCCTTGTGCTTGTACCCCTTGTGTATCCCTTTGTATGTCGCTATGCCTTGTAATTTACGATTTATTCATTGCTCTTGAGGTCTTTAAACTGCCCCGGCCAGTGGCCACTGTATAGGTACATAATCACCTTTATTTGTCCACCAACTAGTGATAATCACTCGAACAGCCCTCGCTCCCTGCCAGCCTCCCTGCCCTGCCTTTCTGATATTAAATGATAAAAGCCAGATGACGGTGACAGGCAGGCAGATGGAATGATTCCCGCTCAGTCGGTTGTTTGGGGCTTTGTTTTTTCCATGCCATGGTTCGTCACGGGCCCAATTAGCATGCACGATAAAGCCCCGATCCACAAAGGGATTCCTTTTCAGCGATGAGCAGGGAAATTTCCAACCCGCGGACGTCATCATTTGCATTGCAGATTGCGCCAAAGTCCAGCGACTATTATTAGAAGTCCCAAGATAGCGCAGAGAGCACGCCGGCATGTTGTCAACAAAACAAAAGTTTCATTATTCATATTTCAGCGGCGATAGCCAGCGGGAACAAGGTAATCCATGTTAGATATATTCCCTTATCGATGGCCTTATCTGCTAACAAGTATGAGCTTGCTCAACGGAGCGACTAACCTGCTAAAGTGCGTCAGCTGGTCAGCAAAATACATACATAAGTGAAATAAGCAAAACACTGCGGTTGTCAGCAGCTGATAAACTTGGCCATCCGTTACAATTTCCCGCAGAAATGGGAATTATTAATAGAAGAATTATTAACAGAGGTGATAATCGGCCAACCCATCGAGTCAACATTTTTAAAAAACATCCTCAGATGAGTCTCGAAAAGAGAATTCACAAAGTGAACTTAAGTTTGTTACGTATACGCAGCATAGCCTAAATGGATACTCTCCTAGTGTTATTGAAATCCCTTCTCTTTGGGGCTTAGGAAGATATTCAGCATACACATTGATGAAAGATTTTTGAAGCAAACTGGTGCCGGTCTTTGTTTTTCGTCTACCTATAAAAGTTTCTAGGATTACGGACAGGTGGACAAACATTCGCACATGGCTGTATCTAACAGCCTATTATTTATACTACTGATAAGAAATCTATAAATATACTTTATGGGGTCGGAACTGCTTTCATCCTGTTATATACTTTGAATGCAATATGCCCATGGTTGCTAAAAGAACCAGGTAAAATTCTCCGAACAAATAGACGGCCAAATGGACGATCATTAGAGGTTGATGCTGATCAATAAAATAAATATTTAGCGGGAATATTATATATATATAGCAATTAATTTCTTACTATTTATTTAAAAATAAACCCGTTCTTTTAGACAAACGGGCAGATTAAACCTTGGCTATATCAAATAGGCTATAAATACTGGTAAAGACTTTACATATATTCCTAATTATGTTGGAACAGCTTTCATTCTTATACATTTATACCCAATTAAATTATACGGACAAACAGACGGCCAGTTGGACGGTTCATCCGATGTAGATGCTGATCAATAAAATAAATATTATAGGGGAAAAAGTATGTGTGGATAATTATGAGAATAGCATATGCATACGGCCCGAGTAGAATAATGTTAATTCATATTATATGATAAAGTGCTATACAATATTGTAATCAAAACTTGTGCATTCATTTCAGATGTTGACGAAAATTGAGCTTTTGCGAATATGGGTTACCGTTCTTCTTTGTTGAGTGCGTTGGCGGTGATTCAATTTCTTGCGAATAAAAGTGAAACGGCGCGCAAAATGACGCTGATAAAGTCGCCGATATCCCCGCCCCCAACATCCTCCTGCCTTCCCCGCCCAGCAACAGCTTGTATAGCATTATATTTGCATAGTGAGTCCGAAAAATGTGCTAATTGCGCCGACACGTTGGAAGCGTTGACCAAAATTTTTTGTTTGCTTCGCGCCTTACGATTGTACAAAGGGTTTGGGTGTCTTCCCCAAAAAAAATTGGTTAATAATTTGGACAAAGAACCGAACCGAAGCGAGTTTGAAATGGAATAAATGAACGCAGCTGACAAGTTGTTTATGTGTGTCCGCACATTATGGCTTAATTATGAAATCGCAACTAATCCGATCTACACATAGCAGGCGTCATGAGCTCGCCTTTTGGGCTGGGCCGAAGCATGTTCAAAAAAGCGTTTTTAGGTGTTTGTTCGTTTTATTTTAATTGGACACTTTTAAATGGAGCAACCTTTGAAAAAACGATGTTCGTCAAGGCTAATTTACTTAAAAATCTCAATTTTAAAGAAAATATTTAACAAGAAATAATAAATTTAGTGTTTGCCTGGGTTTTGAAAAACAATAAAAATTTGAAACTTTCCAATACACCTTTTGGCGCCAAGACCCTAGTTTTATAACAGCCAGCCTCTGTAAGGGTTAAGCTGCTGTTCCCATTCAGTGTTGGTAAACGAGGGTTCTGGAAATTTCTGGACGGATGAACTGAACTTAACTGAACAACTGAAATTATTTGTATATTCTCAATTAGTATTAAAAAAATATTAAAATAATAACAACAGAATAGCCGTTAGCTGACAGACCCATCTGTGTTGGAAAGAGTTTACTTTATTACAATTCATTTATAATTTAAAATTAAGACCTTATAATTGTAAATGTAATTTACGAATTATTTTATTGGCTTTGAGGTCGAATTGAAGAAATAGTGATAGGGATAGATAATTGGACTCCCCACGATGATTTTAAGATATGGATCTTTGAATTCGGGTAAAAATTGGCCGAAATATGGCAAAAAGTTACTGAAAAAACTTTAAACGGCCAAAACTAGGTGAAGGAGTGCTCTAATCGCAAAAAGGGCTTTAATCCGTGATCACCCCAAAATTATGGGAAAAATCGAAAATCGGTCATTTTTCCCAACTTTGGCAGCTTATAACTTTTGCAAAAAAAATCGCAGAACCACAGGGAATACCTCGATGGAATTTCCTGACGAATCCGTGGATATACAACAATTTAGGATCGGAGATGTATTCGCTGAGTAATACATCAAAACGCAAAAGGGAAAATTTTCGTATCTTTTGGCCAACTTTGCCAGCTCATAACTAAAATATCTGGCGGCAAATTGAAAAAATAGTGATAGGGATAGATAATTGGACTCCCCACGATGATTTTAAGATATGGATCTTTGAATTCGGGTAAAAATTGGCCGAAATATGGCAAAAAGTTACTGAAAAAACTTTAGAAATATGGCAAAAAGTTACTGAAAAAACTTTAAGCGGCTAAAAATAGGTGAAGGAGTGCTCTAATCGCAAAGAGGGCTTTAATTCATGATCACTGATTTCCCCACAAATCCGTGGAGATACAGATCTTTGAATTCGGATAAAAATTGGCCGAGATATGGCAAATAGTTATTGACAAAACTTTAAACGGCCAAAACTAGGTGATGGAGTGCTCTAATCGCAAAAAGGGCTTTAATTCGTGATCACCCCAAAATTATGGGAAAAATCGATAATTTTTATACCATGTACCTTAAGGTACAAATGGTATATTAACTTTGTGCAAATGTATGTAACAGCCAGAAGGAGACATCTCCGACCCCATAAAGTATATATATTCTTGATCAGCATCAACAGCCGAGTCGATATAGCCATGTCCGTCTGTCCGTCTGTCCGTCTGTCCGTCTGTCTGTATGTATGAACACCTCGTGCTCGGAGATGGTAAGAGCTAGAGGTCTAGTTCTTTTTGCTTTTGGTGTGTTATTATTGCAGGCAGATCAAGTTTATTTCAAATTTTTGCCACGCCCCTTTCCGCCTTCGTAATTTGCATAAAACTGAAGGTACCTCTAGCCCATAACGACACATTAGCCCATAACTTGCACAAAATAAGAGGTAGAGACCTATTTCTTTTTGCATTATGTTTGTTTAGCAATTACGCAGATAATGGTATTATTGGATTTTTGCCACGCCCCTTTCCGCCTTCGTAATTTGCATAAAACTGAATGTTCCTCGACAACATTGCCTATAACTTGGACAAAATAAGAGTTAGAGACCTATTTCTTTTTGCAACATGTCCGTTTAAGTATTGCGCAGATAATGTCATTCTTGGATATTTGCCACGCCCCTTTCCGCCCTCGTATTTGCAAAAAAATCGATATCTCCAAAATGATAAAAGCTAGAGACTTAATTTTAAGTCTGTTAAATCTGCTGATCGTTTAAGACGTGCATGCAAAATTACGTTCAGATCGGACAATAAATATAGAAGATATGACCAATTAAAGTTTTACCCACCCCTTCCCACGGCAACGGCAAGAGAGGTACATGGTATCTCGTTGTCGAGGAATCTCGACTACAGCGTTTCTACTTGTTTTTCTCAACTTTGCCATATTATAACTTTTCCAAAAGAAATCGCAGAACCACGGGGAATACCTCGATGGAAAGCTGAGTTTCCCACGAATCCGTGGAGATACAGCCATTTAGGATCGGAGATGTATCCGCTGTGTAATGTGGCGAAAGAAAAAAGGAAATCATTGAAGGGAAGATCGCTGGCGATATGCGATCAAACGGACAGACACACACACTAACGGACACACAGCCTCTCATACATACATACATATATGTATGTATGAATATATGTATGTACGTATATCACTCAATGAACATATGTATCTTACGAATATACATATGTATCTTACGCTACAGCTCGTATGTTAGTACTAAGCTGAACAAATTCAAGTTATTGGAGTCCAGACATAAATAAATAGCTTTCCATATTTATACCCCCGCGAACCACGCATTATATAACTCTAGAGGCAAGAATTTATCTGTGCTGTGAAAATCAGCCGGTTACGCCCACTACCGCCCGCGCAAATGACAACAATTTTCCATAGAAAATGTTCCCGCGCACTTCTCATCCGCAATGTTTATCCCCACGCTCATCCACAAGCCGCGAAATCGAATATGTAATCTAGTATATGGACTTACCTGGTCATAGTCTAGGCCATCGACGCACTGCCTCAGTTCCAATGGTGCAGCTGGTGCAGCTGGAGGACTTCGATTCCTTAAAGCGGGGAGATAAGGTCAATCCCCCTTTGGCTCACAATTTCGATCTCCTTGGTCCCTAAACACGGGGCAGGATATCTCTTGGAGGCACTGCTTCAGGCCAGTTGGACGATGATTTCCTTGGATCACTTTCAGGGCAAGTTACAAACGGGAAGATGAGGTCACTGGGGGGTGCTTCTCTCGATCTCCTTAGGGCTTGCATTCCTCTGATGCAGCGGATCTCCAGGTTCAGGTGAGATGATGCAGCAGCCGGGTTCATGAGGCAGGAGATGATCCTTCATTTTCCAATAGATCATTGGAGGCAAGATCGCTGGCGGGATGATTGTTGGCGGGAAGATCGTTGGC